>JAEIII010014996.1:0-15867 GCA_018905755.1 Drosophila ohnishii | reverse complement strand
CACTGCGTTGCAAACTTCTGACTGAAATTATAATACCCTGCAAGGGTATAAAAATTGAGTGAGTTGAGTTTTTTCCGAGTGCTTTTTTATTCATTAAACCTCTGTTTAGTTTGTTTTAGTTCATATTTCTTATAAAATCTCCCCGTGGTATAGGAATCCAATGCTTTCCATCTCTCCAAAATCTCTGCCACCTGATCAATTGTTTTCATTTCAAAAAGCAATCCTTGGGGTGTGCTAGCTGCCTGCTTTAATTCGAAATGAAGATGTGGCAGGTTCATTTTATGCAATAAAACTCGAGCAGATTGAACAGGATCTTTAAAATGTTTATGGGTACCAGACTTTAATCTATAAATTAAACGAGAAATTGGCCTCCAATTGGGTTGAGTACCTAAAATGTTAAACACACTCATAATAGAGTTTAATAAATTTTATAAATAACTAAGAGATAGCTCACCAGGCAAGGCCTCAATAGTGTTATTAAGGAACAAACACATTAAAACAATTCCCAAGAACTGAACTATTTTCATTCTGCTGAACAAAGTAAAGCTTCTGGGCAATCAAACGCTTGGAAGGCAACTGAAGGCGGCAAGCCACTCTCAGTTTTGATAAGCTAAGCTTGCCAAAGAACACTTATCAGCCCCAAGTTGACTCATATGAACTGGCTTTCAGCAGCTGATAGGATTTCCAGGAAAGAAACGTTTTTTTAAATGTATTTTTTAAAGTTATAAAAGCTAAAAACAGCATTTGTAAAGATATTTTTAAACCTTAAAGCTCTTAATTTTAAAGAAAATACCTTAAAATATCATTTTTAAATACCCAATAAAAATTCCTGGCCTGCCTTCAGGCCTTGCGAAAAGCACTTTTCCATTTTCAACATTTCCCAAATGTGAAATATCACATAAATTAATATTTTAATAGGCCCCTTGTTTCATTTTCAAAGTGAGATTACTTGATAGAGTCTCCTTGCCGACGCCTTTCATGCGTACAAATATTATGGCTATGGAAGTTTTTATTATGTTTTTTGTAATTTTTTTTTTTTGTGCCTGGCAACTCGTTAATGTTAACAACTATGAAAACAACACCAGCAGCAGAAACATTCGCTGGGACTTGCCCAAAAAAAGCAGTCGAAAAACAAAAAATGGAAAATCATTTATTTTTTAAGCTTGTTTTTTTTTAACTTTTTCTCGATTTTTTGCCCATTTCAAGATGCCGCTGTTGTTGTGTAAACAAACTTAGAAGTTTCCAGCTGTGCGCGTTGATTGCCATACGACACGATGCGTTTTCAAATACAACAACAACAAAAACAACTAGAAAATGGGGGGGAAAAAGCTGCTCGGATTGCACATACGCCGTGTATGCACCAACAACCAAAATAGCAAAATACTGTAAACATTTTCGAGGTACGCAATCCCGGCATAAAACATTGAAATTACAATTCATTTTTGTAGCGTTTTTTGTTTTTTTTTTTGCCTTTTCATTACGAATTCCATGCGTTTTTCCACGCTCTAAGGTGAATTTCATATTACGGCAAGTTGCTCTCTAGGTTTTTTTCATTAATTTCTCCTTGGGTGCACTCGCCCGTCAATCATACGCAATGTTGTACGCATTTTTCGATTCAGAAAAGGTATACCGAGTGAGTTGGCATGAATGAATAGGGGAAAAAAACCTAAAAACAAAACTTGAAATAAGTGAAAATGTTTCCTTTTTCTCCTACAATCATTGCCTATGAACCTTGAACCATCGAGTGGCAATCATTCACACCAGGGCAACAAATGACTGAAGATTGATAAGCCGAAGTGCTGCTGCTGCTGCCATTTGTTTACAGAAATACAAATATATATATGAATAACCGGAGGCTATATTCCCCATATCTTACCCCTTATCGCCTCTTCTCTCGCACTTTAATTAGCCATTTTTATCGGCCCGCTCTCGGTGGTGGCTGTCAATTTGGCTAAAAATAAATGATTATCGCTTCTAGTATACAATATGATATCATGACGCCGCTTCGTTTTGCCAATTAAAAACACAAAAACGCGACTGGGACAGCTTTTTTTTTTTTTTTGGTCGTAAGTTATGACTAGCGATAATCACACAACGTGCTTTATTTTTTAGTTATTTCCTTTTTTTTTTGTATATTTTTTTCACTCATTTCCAGAACTTGGTTTGGTCTAGTAATTAGCTGCTGAGGCTGGGCTTGGGTTGTGGTCGTCGCATGCGTAGCTCAAATTTCAAAACTACATGCACTTTGCGCAGATACAAAGCCGGTTGGAGGCACTGGGAGAAAAGGGGTATTATAGAGGGGTAATTATTTATTGTAAAAAGAAATATTTTAAGGAATTTCTGCATTTATTTGAGAATTTTTTAGTAAAGCAAATTGAAAATTGTATGAAAAGAAAGACAAAACCAAAACCAAGAATTTATGAATCAGCTTTTAAATTAAATTAAAATTAAAAACACGTGGCAGAGCAAGTAACTGTGATTTATAATTTATTTTTCCTCTTATATTCTTTCAGAAAATATTATTTTTTTTTTGATCCAAATTCCAACCAAACAAGTCTTAAACTATTTAAACATACAAATACTAATAGATAAGAATTATGAAATAATTTTTATAATTTCCTTTAGGATTTCAGGCTTAAATTTTAAAATAAGAGCCCAGCCCTGCAGCAAATTACTTTAAAAATAAGCATTAAATCATTTTGAAACATAAACCTGAGTCTAAGAAATAATCATGAACTATTTAAGCCTCTCTTGATTGAAGCACAAACTCTTAAAAAATTGAGAAAAAATTTAAAAATGTAATTTTAAAGAATTTCTTTAAGTGCACTCAGTTTTGTTGGCCGGCTGTTTTGTGGCGATCGTCTCTCTCTGGGTGTGAAAAGATTTATGTGCTAGGCGAGAGCACACATCTCCGGTGGTGGTTATCAATGCAGCAGCAGCAGCAGCAGCAGCCATTCACCCGGCAATTCCAGTTTGCGGCTCTCCTCGAGAGTTGGGACATTTCATTGTGAACGGGCTCTTATTTATTTATGGTCTGCCCAGCTTTTTACAACTCTTCGATTTATATTGATTTGTAATGGACATTAAAAAAAACTGGAGATTTTATTATATTCAAGCAGTTGACCTTGTGCATCTGTGGCCAAGGAATCGCTGAATCTCTGAAAAATTATCATAAGCAGTTACCAAATGCTGAAGGTCCCAGCTGGTTGCATGTGCAACATACCTGTGTCAGGCTTCAAAAAATTCCCGGCAACCAGGTGACATAACCTATCCTACCGATACACCTACAAGCTCGAGAGCCAGGTGGATGGGATATATATACTCGTATCTCCCTCTCGACTGACAGTGTCCGAAATAAAAACACTTGTGCACGCAAATATTTCACGAATTCGCCGACAGAATTTGTTAGAAAAAGGCTGCCACAGCAACCGACACTTGGGCTGATAAAGGCGAAAACATGCTGAGAAAAAATAATATCCCACAAAAGACCAGCGCACATGACAATGTGTAAATTTATGGCCGTCGTTGTTGTTGTCGTAGTTGTTGCACTCGAATTGCATAAGTTTGACTGGGCTTTAATGCACACAGCGGGCAAATAGCAAAATATTTGTATTTGCTTTATTAATTAAGCCAGCAACTTGGGTCTTGGCTTTAGCTTGGGGTTTGAGTTCAGCTTTGACTGCAGCAATATTTGTGTATGCCATGAATATTTCCAATAATATTTGGCAATGCATTTGATGCTCTACGGAAAGTAAACAGAAATCTAAGGCAGGGAAGTTGATTGAAATTGTGAGCTGGGAATGTGTGAGAAATTGATTGATTTTTAAGAGATTTAAATGATGTTAAATTGATATAATACATATATTAAATGGGATTCAATTTATATTCATTTTAACCATAGATTTCAAACAAAAAATCCCTAAAAAGGGGTATGTATATTTCAAAAAAATAATGAGAATAATTTTTTTAAAGAAACTACTTTATTTTTCATTCCTTTAATTAACCCTCTCAATCTCTAAATATTTCAATGACTTTATCTTCCCAAAAAACAAACAAAGAGCCCGACCTAAGTTATCTTCGCCTACAATGTCTAGTATTTACTATCGAAAATTCAACTAATTCTACAAATTCTAAAAATTCTACAAATTCTGCATTTATCTGTTATCTCCTTAAGAGACAAAAGTACTAACCAGATGATCGGATTTGGTCTTTATGGTTTGCCATCAAATGAAATTCCAATTAAAATTCCATTCCGCTCGATGTGGGGGCGTCGAGGTTTGGCTGTGTGTGTGTTTGTTTTAGAAAATGGGCCACTGTTAGTTAATGGCACACAAAAAAAAAACGTTTTGGGGCCGGCCTTTAGGCCATGACTAGACACTTTGCTGCATTTTCCATGGAAAATCAAGGCAAAATCCCGCGATGCTGATTAAAGAGGCTTTCACCGCATATGGGTCGTCGTCACCTTTCGCCAGCCGGAATTGGGTATCGAGAATCGAGTATATATAGGGCAGACAAATAAATATATATAACATATATGCATATTCCTAATGAACCACCTCGTGCTGGGCCAAAGTTAACTTGTTTGTTCGGTGTAGGTGTTTGACCCTCAACCGAAGCGATTTTGTTGTTTATTTATGTAAATTTCTGTGTGGCTTTTCGGCCTTTTTTTGGGGAATATATTCTTCGACAATTAGTTGGCTTTTGGTGGGCTTTTTTTTCTTCTTCCATCCGCTGCGCTCAATCAATTTAAATACATTAATCAATTTCCATGGCAAAGAGTCTTTATTTTTTTTGAACATTTCTTTTTCGTGTTGGGTGCGCTGAGAAGAAAAACAACAATTTAATTATAACAACAAACAGCAAGAGAGCGACAAACACATCGGGTATATCTGAAATTGATATCGTGACTTTGTGTAATTTGTAATTTACGGTGAGATCACTTCCTCCAACAATGTATCAAGTCAGTCAGGCCAGACCAGGCCAACCCCGGGACCAGCCATCGTTGGTCGCAATGCGCTATTTTCCATCTTGTCTTATTTATTTATTTTTTTTTTTTATTTTTTGTCCCCAGAGCTGCTGCATAATTGCACTGGGAATAAAGTCTTTAAGAAACTCAGCTTAAGAGTAGAAATTTTGTTCAAAAGTTTCCTACTTCTAAGCGTGGGCGAACAGGAAAAATTCTGAAGATACTTTAAAATCTCTCTAGGAACCTTAAAACATGTTTGATTGTTCTGATAGTTGGGATAGGCTTAGATATATATGTTCTGTGTATGAAACATAACTTCGGAAATCAAACAACTAATAATCCCCTCTATTTTTCTCTCTGTAAACATACATCAATTCGTCGCTAGTTCAGCGCAAAGACAACAAAAAAAAAAACCACAAAAAAGAGGGGAGCAAATCCAAGTTTTCTGTGACAAGATAAGCGTCAGAGATCCCCCTCGTTTTTGGCTTGTGCCCCACACTTTTGGACAGACCCAAAGCCAAAACCAACTTGGCCACGTCCTGCGCATCAAGAAAAGACAAAGGGGAAAATTTGCATTCGCAGGCCATTCAAAGAGGAAGCTCCGGCACAAAGCGCATAATTTAGATACGGAATTCTCAATGCGCAATTGGGGATTCAAAAGGGGGAAATGCAAATCAATTTTAGTATTTCCTCCGCACACACACACACACAGAAACACATTGAATGGAAACAAATTATGTCAGCTGGAACATAGCTTTTAATAGGTGCCTTATATCTTCAGTCGAGGTTTTATAATCGTTACAAACTGCCGAAAAAAAAATCTGTAAAAAGAAACCTTGCTCTAATGACCCAACCATTTCCGTTTCTCGGTTCACGTTGCTTATTTTGAAGTCTATTTCCCCCAAGTCCTTGACCTTAGACGCCTATTATTATGGCAGCTTTTTGTTGGATTTTTTTTTGGAACCGCCGCCAGTTGTAAAATGTATTTTTTTTTTTACAATTTCCAGTGAGCTCGCACCGTTTGTGGTCTTTGTATTTTTACGTTCGGTCTTTGAACTCATCAAACTCTTGGTACATTACAAAACGCTTGTCGTTGTCTCATATTTTACTGGTTTTCAGTTGGCTTTTTCCCCCACCTCTCTCTCTCTCTCTTGGGTTTTTCTCTGTATTTTTTCTATGTTTTTTTGTAGTAAAACCATGACAGCCAAGCCGTTTAATTAGCTGCAAAGCTACAAAGCCCACGCCCGAACGGAGATTCTCGATCATGTCGCAATATCAACTGGCAGCTAGTTGGGCACTGAGCGAGATATGTCTTATAGCTGATTACTGGAATCTGTTTCTGTTTTTTTTACAACAATTTCAGAGTGTCAGCAGCATATTTAATGCCTACACTTGGTGGACTTTGAGGCAGTCATTGAGCCTAAGACGGGGCAGAGCTGAGAATGTATCCTTTTTTGAGGGGTTATATAGAAGGGTTTCTTATAGAAATTATTTGAATTTAAAGGGTTTTGTTAAAGAAGTATGAATTTAATTTAAATAAAATAATATCTAGACCTTTTTTTGTAAGTAAATAAATTTCAAATATTTTTTTTTTTAACTACAAAATTCCTTTTTTAATAGGAATTCGTAGTTTAAGGACATAAGACTCAAGTCTTTCGGTAGCTTTTTTAAAATGAAAATATATAGACCATTTTCTTTATAATTCTTGTCTATTTTTCCGGCTATATTTTAGCTAAACTTCCCTTATTTTCTTCTAAAAAAATAAACCTCTCTGCCAACACTGATGCTGTTTTAGCTGAAAGTCTTTGAGTCTTTCAGGATCAGAAGCAGGAGCAGCAGCAGCAGCAACAGCAGCATACCTGGCACTCGGCCTACGGTTCTGGCTATTGATTTGTCACCCGATGGCCGTCTGGTCAACTGGTCATCTGACAGCTGGGCGGCGGCAGTCTCAGCCTCCTTAAACCGTTCTGACAGCCGCCGGCGGAGCGTGTGGGCAATGCCTGACAGCTCCACCAGCTCCGCGCCAGCTCCGAGGACTGACAGTGTCCAGAAAAAGCTGAAAATGCCGCCACATCCATAAGTCTGCAAATGTTGCGCGTAGGTCGCTAATCAGATTTTCGCTGGCGATACGGCAGGAGCAGCCTCCTCATCCTCATCTGAGATCTGTAGAATGAGAAAATAAGATGCTCGACGATTGTGCGAGACTAGCCGCGAATGCTGATTTTAATTACCACTCAAGATTGCCAATTAAACGCTGGGTGGCCGTAAGCACTCACAAAAAAATGTATTATTTAATTAAAATTTAAAATAAAAATTCCCAGTTTGTAAGATTTTTCCCAATTTAAATTCCTTGGTATTTTCCCAAATATTTACATTAATAATATAGGTCAACATATGCTTGAGGCATTACTCTTGTGAAAACTGCCGACTCAATGACCGATTTGTGGTGATATTTTCTCTGCCTGTAGAGAAAGAGCTGCCGCTGCCGCTGTCGATTTTGGGGGCATTAAAATTCGTCATAAAAATTCAATTGAACCGAGAACGGGGCAGACTCGCTTTTCATATGTGCCGCAACGACGCTGCAGCGGTTGCATAATGCCCCGCACACACACAAACGAGAGAGGGTTAATTTCAGCAACAACAAAAAAACCAGAAAAAAACGAACAAAAAAAAGGAAAAGCAAACAAACCCAAAGCGGCAATCTCACAGACTGTGAATGTGTGGTCCCAGACCCAAAACCAAGCCCATGGCGGCGTACTCGTACGTGTACGTAGCAACAACTTCAAATTACTGCCGCCAATTTAATAGTCACACTTGTGGCACCGCCAAAGCTGCAAAGATTCAAAGATTCAATGCTGAAATTACGTGAAGGCTTCCAGCAAAAAGCAAAAGCACAAGCAAAAAGAATCCGCATCAGCCAACATCTGCTGGATGCATCTGTGTATCTGCAGCTCAGACGGCGGCACGCAATGCCCGCTTCAGCATTAAATGCTTCTTAGAAATGTAAAGATACAAAACGTATCGGTGGATGCCAAGGGTAAACCTACTGTGAGGGTGGAGAATCAACTGCAACCACTTCTACTTCCACTCCAGGCTGCATCTTCATCTTACAGCTGAGGTTAATGAAATAAAACAGCCTTTAATTGAGTTGTCAAATGCATAAATTAAATTCATAGCAAAGGTTAAAGAGCAACCTATTGTTTAAAATGATTGGGAATTCATTTATGATTTGCCTATATAAATAATAATAAATTAACCATAATTTGCATGCTTATCTCGGAGTAAATAATCTTTAGTAAAACAAAGGGGTTTCATTAGTTGATATAATGATAATGTTTATAAATAAATACATCTTTTGCCAGTTTCTTTGGTAAGTTTTTAATATTAATTTGCTAATTTTTTAACCTTAGAATTTTAATTAAATTTTCTCTTCTATTCTCTCAACTGCATTTGTACATTTACATACATGTGGCACTCTTTTAGATTGTTTAATTTTGTCTAGTTGCTGTAATAGTTCTTGAGAAAATGTGCAGCCTCATCGTAATGATGTTGGTAAATACTCGTATAACAACATCGGGGCCGACGAAGGTCCCTCTAAAAGGTTTTGGAGCAGGCGTTAATGGGTTTTTGATTGTTTATAGTGTGGTTTCAAGGTTGTTGCAGCGAGCTGTTGCCACTGCTGCTGCTGCTGTTGCTGCTGCTGCTGGTTAAAGGTTAGGGGTTAGGGTTAGGCTTTGTAGTTGGGGTTAGGGATGAAGGCTATTAGCTGGGCCATTAAGCATTGTGCAGTAATAGGTACCCCGGGTTTCCCCTTTCCTTTTCATTTGTAATAGAGACTTTTTTTTTGTGAGGCACCAACCAGCATTTCCTTAAAAGACCCAAAGACCAAATTATGTTTTCAGCAGCGATCGATCAAAATGGAATCGTAAAGCAAACACAGATGCAGGCCACCGTTATTAAAGTATCCCCGAGTATCGTATGTCAACCGAGGCATTCGCACAGCCAGCAAGACAGACAAATCGAAATACACATGGAGAAAAAAGAAGGAAAAAAGATGGAAGGAGAGAAGGGGCGTTCAAATGAAATGCCATATGTGCGTGATACATAACTCATACTGACGAGGGGCGGGGAGGGTACAAAACTCAAACAAAACTACCGTTTGATCGATCGTTTTGATTAGAAATGCAACACATTTCTATATGATCTGTCACCCAGGCCGCAAAAGTCTGATTTTTTTTCTCTCTCCTTGCTTTGGCATTTGCGGTCTGGCCTGGTCGCAGCAGTAGACAAGCGAAATGTTTGTTAAAGTGAAATTAACGTCGCCGGCGGACTGCAGCCACCAATCAACAATGCGGCTCTCAACTGCACCACACAGCACAACGCAAGACCAGACAGGCCACGCACCACAAAGCAGCAGAGAGCACAGCACCACCAAAGCAGTGGGTTCGTTTTACACTGGGAAAAATAGAGCTATATCTTAAATTTATAGATAATACTATAGATGATCATCAATCAAAAGAATAGCTATATGCTTGGAGTACAAAAATATTTTAGCCCATAATCAAGCACTTTTTATTTTATTAAAATTTTTGTTTAAGAATATAAACCAGAATTTGTACTTGGGAAATATAAACGAACTTATTGCAATAAGTATTTTTCTTATTGTGGAATATTAAATATTTTTTTAAGCTAAGAACCAAGCGCTTCATAAAAATCTATTTTGTTGAAAAATATGAAGCTGAATTCATACTTGGGAATTATAAGGTGCTGTATTTGCCATAAGTTAACATGGATTTCCCTTTGTAGAATTTGTGACTATGTTCCACTAAGAATACAATTTTTTTCACATTTTGGAAAGCATTTTATATCCACCACAATAGTAGTTTAGTTTTTATACTAAAAAATCTATTAAAAAAACACAAAATATGACTTTAAAATGCTATAACAGATACAAAATTTCATAATTTAAAGCCTCATTGATAGCCTTAATTTATATATATTTTTCCCTGTGTAAAAACGCAATCGCACAGCGGCGTTTTCCTTGGCATGCAGTTGTCGCCACTGCCATCACAGTCATCGTCGTCGTCGTAGTCGTCGCCTTGTCGCACATTTTCCGCGTGGTTGTCGTGGCTCGTCCCCGAGAAGAAACACCAAACCCAGACAAACCGAAACCAAAACCAAACCAAGCCAATCCAAGAAAAAAAAAGCCAAAGAAAACTCCAAGGAAAAAGCTAAAGCCAAGGGGGAAAACTCAACCCATGAGCAGAGCCATGAGCTGCTACCTCCCACTCTCCTTGCTCTTTCTCGTGTGCGTTTTTGGTTACGGTCTTAATTTACAATTAATGAAATTCGATCGTTTTATTAACTGTACATTTTGCATGATTTATGCCCCCACACACATATATATATATTTTTTTTTTTTGACAATTTTCCACTGCTTCATTTCACGTTTTCATGTCCATTAACCTTCATTAGGCCTGCGGAGCTATTAACACTCCCCTCACTCCACTGCGGCCATTGCGTCTCTGTCGAACCATTTATGGTTCGATGGCAAGGCGGCTGCGTTGACAATTTCTATCAGCGATTGCACAATTAAACTCTATTTATTTATTTGTTTCGCTTAATGAACTGTGTGAAACAGTTGAGTCGCTGTCTCAAATATTATGCCCAGGCCAAAACAATTGCCACTAGTGGAGGCAAGCGGGAATAACAGCAGCAGCAGCTCCACAAAAACCACACCACACCCCCAACCACAGACTTACCCCCGCCCATCTAATGCAATTGCACTTGAAAAAATTAGAAATATTATTTTCAATATTATTAAATTTCTTTGTGGGTAAACAGACTTAATAACATTATCCTTTGTGGTGGAAAAACCTCTTAATTATTAAAATTTTGTATAAAATATTTTAAAATATTTATTAAAAAATCATCTTTTTATAGAAATAGCAAAACAGCGCACAAAGATCTAGGCAAAGACTAGCATTTCTTTCAGAAGAAAGCCAGGCAATCCTTTCTCAGTATCCTTTAAGCTTTCAGACTGATATGCAACACTTTTAAGTCTAGAACCAATTGAGAATTCTATCCAAAATTTAAGCTGTAACTCCACCAAGCTTTAAACCTTTTTACACTTTAAATTTTACAAAAAATAAACCTCATATTTATTTATCTAAGTGTACGCACCCAACAAAAGCCGCCACGCAACTTGTCTCAGTTTTCGATTTTGCTGTTGTTTTTGGTTATTTCTTTATTTTTTTTTTTAGCTGACCAAGCTGCTTGCGCATTTTTGTGCAGCGCAAATTGTTATTGCACAATTTTCGATTTTTTTGGGAAATTCAATGCAATAGCAATAGCCAGAAAACTGGCAGACAGACAAGGCAGAAAAGCAGCAAGAAAAAGAAAAAAACAAAATTCGAAACACACACAAAATGCGCCTAATTGTCGCTCTTTCAGCTGTCGCACATAACACTTTGTTTTTGCTAATTTTCTGTCACCTGTATTGTTTTTAAATGCATTTTTTGTTGCCCGAAATCTGGCAAGACAGACAATAGGAGGTGGAAGAAATATGGCTAAGAGAGCACGTGACTGCTTTGGCGTTCTTTTTTTTGGGAAGAAGAATATAAAATCGGGATCATCTTTGTCATCGTGTGACTCACATGACACAGTTGCAGTTTTTCTCAAGTTTGTTGCCCTTTGTTTTGTTTAATTTTTCTCAGGTTTCTTGTTTTTTTTTTTTTGGGAATTATCATCTCCAAAAGCGGGCACATCTCTGCTTTCATTCCGACACCGAGAGGAGCAACCGTTAAAATTGCATGCCTCCCGACATTGGCCATTATCAAACTAAGGCATCAATCTGCCAGAACCAGAGCCGCACAATTGCAAATTGCCAAGGCAATTACCGCGTTGGAGAGGGTCTAAAATGGAGCAGCAGCAGCCGGCTGGCTGGGAACACGTTTTAGGCCCCGGCTAGATGAGAATATATATCCAAGCAGATCCGTCCAGCTGGGGTGATTATGCAATTTACAAGAGATCTCTCTCTCTCCCTCTTACTCCTCGGTTGCATCTGAAGATCCCAGATCCCAGATCCAGATTCAGTCGAGCGGCGGCGGCGGAGCAGCAGCGCGCACCAATTGTTATGGCAGCTAAATCATTTTTAATACCCAAATTTAAAGCGAAATAATCATAAATAACTGGGTTAATTTGTAACGCTTCTATGCATGCGTAATGAACCATTCAGCCCGATTAGAGTTCTTTGAGAGGAGCTCTGCCCCGGAAAGCCGAAAGAAGCTACGAAAATGTAAATGAAAATGAAAATCAATTAACGCTGTCATATCAAGCGAAAGTCAGATAGGGAAATCTAGCTAGAAGGTACAGTGGGTCATGTAAAATGTATGACATCTGTAGATTTGTCATTAGAAGTGGTTCTTTAACTTTGTTTAATATTTATTTACCTTAAAGTTGTTCTAGATGCCTTGCGGTTAAAAAATCACTATGAAAAACATATAGGATCTGAAGTTGTTATAACAAAATGAGTAGTTAAATTCATACTTGGGAATTTTAAGAGCACTCTTTGCAATGTAATACTTCTTTTTTTAAGGCTTTTTACTTCTATTACTTTCCTGACTTACATTTTGAGCTTTGACTTTATATAAGCTACAATCTATAACATTTATCCTTCACTTTAAAATTCCAAAAATTCATCCTATTCCTTACCAGGGAGGTCTTACTGTATTTTTAGTGACATCTAGTCAGACGCTGTCAAGTTCAAAGTTATAAATGCCCCAAAGATCGTGCAGAGTTTATTTAATTTCCATGATTTCGTTGTGATCACTGACAGCATACGAAATCAGTTCACAAATATATATTTTGTGGGTCTCTTTCAGAGTTGTTGTTGATTTTTTTTCCAGAGATTTGTATTTCCTGCGACAGCATTTGAAAGTCAGAGAATTATTCTGTCATTGACTGGAGGCAGCTTGAACCGGTGGGGATCAATTACCTTTCAAAACCAATTTGCATTTGAAATGCATAACGAAATCGTGTGCACACAATGCAATATTTTGGCAGTCACATGCTGCGATCGAATGGCAAATGTTGGCAGCTGAGTTGAGTTGAGTTTTTTGGATTGGCAGGCTTTCAAATTGGCATCAAAATGGGGGAAAAAAAATGAAAATGGAAAATGCAGGTGGCTGTGGCACCCACACAGGCGGCTTATCTCCCTTTTGGCAGTTGCTCATTATGGCTTGGCTTTTCTTTTGCGATTTTCCTTCGATTTTTTGCTTTGTCTCGAAGGTGTGTCGCAGTAGTTGCAACTGCCATTTGCTGTTCGATCACTTGGATCAATAGGCTCTAGGCACGCAAGCTCTTGAGCTGGGGGTTAAGCCAGCGTTCATCTGCTGGCTGAAATATGGGTTAATTCGGGCCCCCAGAGAGTCTCGGTTTTGGTTTTTTTGTAATATTTTCATTGCTGATGAACAATTTGGGTAACTCTTACTTTTGATTAGGCCATGAGTCTGCAGTAATTTCCAAAGTTTGTGGCGGATTAATTCTTGAAAAGTAAATCTGGCAATGATTTGTCAACTCTTCGAGTGCCTGCTTTCTTTCTTCGCATCTACTGTGTGTTTTTTCTGGGTTAGAAAAACATCAGATCTTTTGGGGGCTCCCTTTCCATTTCAAGATGCCACACAGCCCATAGATTGTGTAACATTTTCAGTTTTTCATTGGATTCTCGCATGCAACACTTGCAGCAAATTAACAGTCGTAAATTATGACGGACTGTCTATAATTAATCAAAGCACTAGGGCCGCCGTCTGTCTTGTGCAGTGTTCCAGCCATTTAGTCTCAATTAACACACGCAAATTGAGTCGGACTTCAGGAGGAAAAAAAAAGAAATAATGCCATTTGAAAGTAAAAACAGCACTCCTAGGCACCTACCGGAATTTGTTATACATTTTTGGTATACAATGCGGGATGCATTGTTAGTCGCTGGCTTGGCCTTTTGTGTCAGCTTCGGACTCAGCTCGACCAGTTTAGAAATTCTACTGGTTTTGAGTGACGGCCATGGCGAAACCTGATGTGCCACATCCACAATCCACGTCCACATCGGGCGATTTGTATTCCAAATGACGTCTGGTTCCGCTCCGTTCCGTTGGCCCGGCTATATAGTATGTACTATATGTCCAGCTGATTGAATTGCAAAAGGAAAAAAATGCTAAACCGAAGCTAAGGATGGGGGAAATTTGAAGCCAAGGCAAGAAAATTGTGCAAGATGCTCGCTCTTCTGCTCTGCTTTGCAAGTTATTCATGAGACTTTTTTGCAATCAACGTCACAGGGGTCTCTCTTGGCTTTGATTCGTTTTTTGGATAATGTAAATAAACAAATGTTTAAGGGATTATCTTTTGAATAGATTGTATTCTGTGTCTGTTAAACGATGACCATAGGTGTAGAGGGTTTCCTGTGGTTTAGGTTACTTTACACTACTTTTTCAGCCTTAAAAAAATATACAACTTCTATGAATAGTTGTCTGAATTATTTGGTAACTTTTAAGAGCTAAAAAAGGTCTCTTAAAAAACTACAAAATAAATCTTTAATAAAATATTTCAAATGGTGATTATAAATCTCCCCAAAGCACCCCATTTCCCAAATGCATTAACCATGTTCTTCATCAACTTCGAGGCTCATCACCCGCTAATTTATGCCTTATTGCATTATCGATTTGCTTTTTGGTTTATGGCCCAGACCATGGACCATGTTTTTTTTCGTTCATTTTCCAGAGTCCAGCTGGGCAAACGAAACTGGCCTAGCAACCTTTAAAACAACTACCTGCTTTCAGCTGTGCGTTTGCTCAACTCAACTCAAAATTTATGCATTTAGTCAAGACATTTATCATGCGAAAGATACAACAACGCGAAATTAGCATATTTACGCAGTGCGTGCCAATATTTTTTGTTACTAAACAAAAGCCCCGCCGAAATATCGAAACCCCTGAAAACGTTTGCATTGATTATAGTTGACAAATGAAAACTAAACTTTGGCTTTCTCTTTGCAGCACTGGGACAACATTGTCGGGATATTTTGCATGAAAATTGCAACCAAAAAGGTATGTTACAAATTTCTTAATTAACTCTAAAAAAGAGTGACTTTCGCGCAGAGTAAATATGCCAATTAAGTTAATAAATATTTGCCAGACTCTCGTTTTGACGGTTACAACTAAACTACAGTAATAAAGATTTCCAAAAATGCTTTTACATTTTACAAATGGCAGAGGAACAGGCACAGAAATCATTTATGTTAATCAACACGTGTTTTTTTTTCGGAGTCATTGGCTCGCTGGGAATTCTTGGCTTTTTTCTTATATCAAAAAAGGCCCAAAACAAATAGAAAAAAATATAAAATAAATATATACAACAAACGTGTTTGAGTGTCGCTCAAGCCAAAAGCAAAGCCAAAATTCAAATTCAAATTGTGCTTCGTTGAAATTTGCGCTAATGTTGCCATTTGTGTTGCTGCTGGCTGAGTTTGAGGCTGCTCGTGTGCTGCCTGATGTTGCTGCTGCTGCTGCTGCTGTTGCGATGTTGCTGCCCGATGTTGCCGTTGTCTGCAGAGTTATTTTCGGTATGCCCCGCCGACTTTATATGGCCGCCCCATGCCGAAACAAGATTGTGTTTCTTTCTGCGCGCCAAAGTCAGATTTTTTCGAGCCGACACGCCGCAGATTTCTAATTCTTATGCAAATATGCAATGCCATGTCATGTAGCTTCTGTGCTCAGTGCTCTCCAACTGTTTGCATTTCAATAAGCAAACACATGGTTTATTTACACAGAAATAAAATAATATTTAAATTATAAAGAAAAGTTGGGAAGACGAGGGTTAATCATAAATTATTATATAAAATTTCATCCCAG
>JAEIII010014986.1:0-18113 GCA_018905755.1 Drosophila ohnishii | reverse complement strand
GGGGGGAAAATGGGGAAATGGCCATGGGAAATACAGGATGGGGATGGATGGGGCAACGGTGGAGTTTGGGGGCAACGGAATGGCTTTCTCGAATAACCCTCTTGCAGCACACACTTGAAACTGATTACATGCACAATTTTGCCCCGTTCTTTGTTCGCCGATGCCGGAGCAAGTCCCAGGGACTGAACCAGGATCCTGCCACGGCCCCGTACCCACTACCGCCGCCACTCCTGTCCGGCAATTGTTCTGCATGTGTGTGTGTGTGTGTGTGTGTGTGCTCATATATGGCATTGTTGTGTATTCCTGTGGCCATCGTTCTCGTTCGTCCTGGCTGCCTCCGATTGTTGCCATTTCCATTGCTGTTTCCTCTCAATTCGCCACCACTACGAACTCCACTCGGGCCCACCGACCCGCTGGCACCACCACCCGCTCAATGCAATTATTTCAACAAATTTAAACCTCAGCGAAATAATAAACAATTCGTTTTCAGATTAAAATGCAATTTTCATAACTTTTTGTGCAAAGACATGGCCAGCGGACGACAGGGGCCCCGAGAGCGGATAGCACTGGCAATCCCCTCCAGAACGGCTGAGTGGAGCCTCCACTAGCCACAATTACTACTTATTTTATTTATATGCCGGCGCATTAATATTTCACAAGGTTTTCCTACCGACCAATTTTTCTTTCCTTCCACTTGCACATCCCACATCCACATCCACATCCACGTCCACGTCCAGTCAGTGCTGTTGCCCTGTCATTTATCATACATTTCCCAATTTACTTTATGCAGAATTATGGGTAAGCGGGAGTTTTATTTTCTTTATTTTTTTTTTTAAAGTTATAGCCCGCTTTTATGATTGAATTAACTTTTGTTTCGCAGCACTCGCCATCAATTAAGTGCCTGGGGAGCGGAGCGAGGCGGCGTTATAAGGCCAAGCGGCATGCGTGCATAATTAGCACGAAGATTTTTCCATTAACAGGTGATTCAATAATTAAGCCCGTCAGGACCAAGTGATGACAATTTCAAACGCATTCAAGCAGCATCAGCAGCAGGAGGGACTCGGACGATTACGGATTACGTAGGCAACTCGGATGTGTGACAGCTGTGTCTCCTATTGACAATATTTGATAGGCACTCGGGCATGACTGATTCAGAATTCAGGCCAGAGGACACCGGAGCAGGTTCTGACCCTGACACATTGCGTCTTGCATATTTTAGACCGAACTGATTCCATTTGAATGCCAACTTCACGGTCAGTTGGCCAGTTAATTAGGCTCTGATTGGCCAATTGGTGAATGCCAAATGAGGTCGTAGTGGCATAAATCCCAGGGTAGGCCCCAGAATCTGTGGGCTGCTGCTGCCGAAGCGATGGTAAGGAAGACTCTATTAATAACTTTGCCAAAACGTTTGCCTAATTAACTTTACTATTGTTGTTTCAATGTGAGAAAAGCCTAATGATTGAATTAATGTTGTGCATTACAGCTGCTTTTGAAATTCAGGCTTTAGTACTTACATTATAGTTAAAGTTTAAGTCTTACGCTGCCACTAGATTTAAATATAAAGACTGATTATGTTAGAAATTTAATCACATATTACATACAAGAACTGATTTCAAACTAAGACTCTTCCTATTTATTGAAGTGCTTTCTGATTAACCGCCTTAGCCACACCTGGTTAAGCCCAGCAAAAGGTATAAATCTGAGTGGCTTGGCTATCATTTTCATTCGCTATATATTACAATAAGAGGCATTGGACCACGCCTCCTCCTATTGACATTCAGTTTAAAGTGCCTCAAATACCTGGAACCGTGTACAATGGCAGCATTTATTGTCATGACTTTACCGCTGCCATGATAATGTGATATACGTCAACGTCAATTGGATCGGATTGGATGATTCCAAAGCCAATAAGCTGTCATTCGGTTTGGGGCCAGACCTACGAGCAGCCCAACTTGATTTATTGCCGGAAAAACAAAGCCACCCCTTGAGTTGTTTCTTTTCGCCGTGCTTATCTCCTGCTCCTTGGAGTCCTTGCTCTCAAAATATTATGCGACTGCTGAATTTGGCCCGTAAGTGAGGGAAAGCTTTCCTTTTTCGAGAGTGTATCAATGGCAGCATTTTAAATGAATTGAAAGTACTTGAGATAGAGATTGCTGTAACGAATGATGTGTGTGGTGGCTGTGACTTTGCAGTTTGTTTCTATTCTTTTGCCAGGTTTTGTTTTAGAGTTTTGTAAGTTTTAGATAATATTTAAATAATAATCTTAAAATCGACAAATACGTATATTTAAAGTAGTTATACCAATCAGTATTTTGTCTCTTTTAATCTCTTCTTTATTTACCAATGAATTTATCTTTCGGATGAGATTTTTTCAATGTCTCGTTAACATCTACGAACAATTATCGCAACTGTTCTCTGTCAGGCTGGCACTGTTCTCCTTTTACTCTTTTTATCCGGCATCCTTTTGGTCCTTACGATTGATTGTTTGGTCTTTGTATCTGCATTATCCTTGTTTTGCCTCCTCTCCATTTCCCACTTAAATGAACATTTGCTCAGGAATGAAAGAATTAATTCCAGCACTTTTCGATGGTGTCAACTCCGATTAGTTTCAGCGACCTGAATAATAATATTTACCATAATTAGTAATCCAATTGTTTTATTTGTGAAATGAACCCATAATTCCAATGAACAATACTATATGTTTGATTTTAATACAATTTATTAATCATACGCACCGCTGACCAGCAAATAATTGAGTGGTGAAAATTATTTGAATTGACATTTTGTGTTTCAGGTTTTACGTAATACTTTTTGTGAAAAGTAGGATTATATAATTGAGGTTTTGGTTGAATAATGATAAATTAATGACCAAGAAACAAGTAACACTCTTAAATTTAAATTAAAAATTATTTCTGAAGCCCACTTGTGCTCATTGATAAAATGTAAATATATGTGAAGTATAATTTTCCATAATATTTTACAGGTAAGTGCTTGAATAAGCGGAAGTGTTAAGTATCCCTTTTCCCCCCAACCAGCTGAAGTTGACCAATAAAATGGCTCAGAAGCTCATCGGTCGGCTTGGTGGAAAGTCTGTAATTTGCCAACGAAAAATGTTTAATTTATTCACGTTAATGAGCCGCATCTGCAATGGCTCAACTCCGCGCCGGTTGCTCTTTCGTCCTGCCGCCCTGTCGATGCCTTTTATCAGATTTATTATTAAGTGCATTAATGTGTATTTTATGCAAATTCAATTTTATATTTCTTTAATTTCAATATAAAACCATTTGGTGTGCATTTGGGGCGTGCGGAGTGGAATGCATAATGATAATTTCGGCGAGGATCACAAAATTTATATGCTTTTAATTGCATTGGCAATGGCAGTTTCATTATGCAATATCCCCAGCCAACTAATTATGCGACTAGGCTAGGCCGTGTGTGTGTGTCTGTTAATACGAAAACAATTTTAGTTTTTCACATGACTTCCCCCCTAGTGGCCTGGTGTTGCCATTAGCAGCATGGCGACAAAGCTATTTGGCTAATTTGTCTAGAGCATTTAATTAGGATACGGCCAACACCAGTTTTAAGCCATCAATCGTAACGGTACATAACGGAGCCCAGGGCATGCCGTAGGTGAGGCAGGTGAATTGGCACAATTGGCACAATTGATAATTTCATTGAAACACTCAATCAACAACTGGCAAATGGCCGTAAATCGGAGGGTCCCTGTTGATCATGTCTCTCTCTCTCTCTATCTCTCTATCTCTCTATCCCCCCTTCGATTTGCCAATGTCTATATTTAAGTTTAAATGGCACTTTTCTCAAAAGGCTCAGCAGAAGCAACACACGCACAGGCTGGCTGGCTGGCTGGCTGACTGACATCCGAAGAGACAAGCTGCCAATTCGTGCAGTCGACGTGCATAAAACTAAAAGAGTCAGCACAACACACACACACACACATTTGGCAGAAAAAAAAACATTGAAAAATCAAAAAACGAGCAAAATTTTTGTTATTGCATTTGAAAATGGCAGGCGTGGCAGGGGGCGTGCACAGGGGGGCGTATCCGGAGGCGGTGAATTGCCGAGCCGAGCCCATGCATGCGATTGCAGTGCTCCGCTTGTCCTTTTACTAGTTTTTGCCTGCTGCTTGTTGTTTGCCCCGTGCAACCTCCTCCTGTTGCCTTTCGTCCTTCGTCCTGTCCGATTTTTCTGTTTTTCTGTTTTTCTGCTTTTCAGTTTCTCGTTTTTGTTCTGGGAATGGCAATTGAATGGTGAAATTTCCTAAAATGCAGTTTGAGCGCACGCTTGAGACGAGAGATGAGACAGTCGAGGCTGAAGGACGACAGCAATGGCAAATACAACAACAACAACAGCATGGAACAACAATAGACATAACAACATGCCCTCCAGTGACTCCTCCCCCACCATTCCCTTAGTCCATATAGAGATGCCGCCGTCCAGTCACGCCGAAATCGTGCCTTAGCAACACACTCGAATTCCGCCAAGCTGGCAAATTGATGTCCTCCCGCTTTCTGATTGGCATCCATAAAAAGGTCAAAGTTTAATTTGAAATTGCTAGCGTTTTATGCTTCTTCTCACAGTACAAATATTAGGTCACCCAGTAACTAGCTTTACTCTTACTGAACCTACTTTAATTTCATGAAATTCCTGCTCTTTTAATCTCGAAAATCAACAAGAAATTCTTACCAGATCGATTAATAACTTTATGGGATTGTGGGCCATCACATACCCTATAATTTCTGGCCAGACCTCGCCAAGTTCCATCTCTGATGCCAACGACCAAGTCTCAATTTTGGGAGCACACACCACTTGGCTCCATGTTTCCATCTGGGCCCCATTTGTTTGTGTGTTTCTACTTTTGGCTTTGTGCTGTGTGATTTTTTTCGGCCCAGTGGGGGGGGGCGGGAACGTTGGGTGGGGGCGTGGCATGGCGGTCAGGTTGCAGCAGTGCCAAACTGGTTGTTAGGGCCGCCAGCAGAAAACGTGAAGCCAGCAAAGTGAGCAGCGGTGGGGAGAGCAGGAGGAGGAGCTGAAGGAGCTGCAGGAGCAGCAAACTACGACATGCCACACGTAGGCATACAATGAACTGCAGTGCATTGCTCATACGCAACGTTGGCCAACTTTACCGCCCACAGGTGGGGATAGCGGTCTAGCTACAGGAATAGGCCAGGAAAGTCGCAGTTGTTTGCGAAATGTACTCAGCCAAAAAACGTGGGGCGTAGGACAAGCCAGACAAGCATTTCACATGCCACTGCAGGCGACCCAAAGCCCAACCAGGAGTCGAAGCCAAAGCCAGAGCCCTTCCCCTTCCTCCTCGACAGTTTTTCTGGGTTTCCTGGGTTTTCTCCGGGTTTTCTGGGCTTGCAATTTACTGCATATCATAGCAGACAGACAGAGGGAACGAGATGCCCCAGCCCGAGACAGCTGTCTCTCGATGACTTTTCGCAAATTGGCGCAAGATATTTTCCTGATGCTCGTTAATAGACGCCCAACGGAGAAATTGCGGCGCCCACAAGCAGTTACTAATTAAAAATGCTGCGCTTAATTTACTCCCTTGTTCTTCGGAACCGAGGAATGAGCTCCTCTCTCTCTCTTGTTTATAGGTGAGTCTGGTCCTGGTCTGTCAGTTGCAGGTCAGGCCGTGCGGCTAAACAAGTTGCCTCCATTGGGCAGACGGGCAGTCAACCAGTCAGTTGGCCAGTCAGTTAAAGGCTCGTCATCCGTTTGTTTATTGTGCGCAATGATTGCAGGGAGAGGAGCCTTAAAACTGCTGTGATTGCCCGAACCAAACCAAACCGAACTGGACTGGGTTTGACTTGACCTGACTCGCATCTGAATCGAAGGAGATCCCTGCCCCGGGAGGAAGCGGGCGTGGGTCCTTGTGCAAATCGTTGGAAACAAAAATCACATAGTGTGCACACGTCCGCCAGCTTAGAGGCCTGCTGCTGCACTCCCAGGTTGCTACACCAATACCCATCCCGAATCACAATCGCAATCCCCAATCCCGGAGTCCCAAACTCCTGCATTTGGACGGTATGCCATCGCCATCGCCATCTCCATGCCATGCCATGCAATTTTTCCCAGGTAACAAAATGAATTGCCTGCCGGCTTCCAACGTCTGCTACTGCTACTGCTGCTGCTGCTGCTGCAACTACTGCTGCTGCTGCTGCTGCAACTACTGCTGCTATTGCAGCAATTGCTGCTGCGGCTGACAGTGTCGCATGCTCAAAGCGGACTATTTGCTGTTATTCCACTGATATTTTGAGAGCCTCACTAGCCACACGTAGAAAAACAGTGCCAAAATCGGCTTAAAACTGTTGCTTTAATAAATTTCTATACCTGGGAAGGGGACTTTAAAGCACCTGTTTGGAAAAGAGATTTCTTGGGAATGGAATGTAGATGTATGTTTCTAAACTAATTTGCTACATTTTCCAATATACATATGTAGGTTTTGCTAATCCTCGTTTCTACAATTTCTATGGAAAAAGTTGGGGATTTCTGATGGTTTACAAGAGTATCGTAGCGATATCGCTTGGTTCTTAATAGTAATAGAATTCATTTAATATTTAATGTTTTATTCTGAATTTCTTTCCGAAACGGATCAACGGATTTCCTACCTAAACTTTAATTAACAAATTTCCCCACTTTACCTGCCACTTTTCCTCTCAGTGCTGACCAGACCCAGCGAGAGTGGAGTATGGGGTCCAATAGTACATATAGATGAGTGCAATTTACCGCTAACAATGCCATGCACTGGTAGTTACAACAAATGTTAGGCGCAGCCAACAACCGCAGCCCATTCGAATGGGAGAGTGAGAGAGAAAGAGAGAGGCGGGGAAGGAAAATTCAGGCAAACATTCAGGGAAAACCGGGAAGGGGGGAGAAGCAGGCGAAAGGACTAACTACTTGGTAGCTACCTAACGACTCGCACACACTACTACCACTTCCATACATACTACATATGTTGACCATGGAAATGCATAAATAATGCGCCACAGCGGGTGACGGGGTGACGGGGCGACGGGGCGGTGTATATGGCCTACAACCGTTAGCCAGGAGTCAGTGGCCAGGACTGCAGGACTGCAGGTTCTGCGACTCTCTGTTTGCCATATTCGAACATTCGCATCAGGATTTCCCGCCATTGTACTTTTTGGCTTTTGTTTATTTACAGTCAGCGCAAAAATGTTTGTTATGCTCGGGGTGTTCCGAGTGTGTCTCTGTGTGTGTTCGTATCAGTGTGTGTCTAGTTGGATTTAGGCTAAGTAAGCCGCATACACCTGGTCGCAACACACAACACAACACAACACACAGCAGAGAACAGCACACATCCCAGACATCCCGGCCAGACCAATTTAATACTTGATGGCATGGCTGAGCTTTCAATATTTGACTGTTGCTGTTCTTGCTTTTGTTGCATCTGCTTAAACAACAAATGTCACGCGTGGACTCGCCCCCAATTATTCATGAGGCGAGCGTTATTAATTTGAAAGCATATTTATCACAAACGAAATCTACGCCACATGCCATAATAAATCAACGAACGTTTTTCGGTCCCACATTAAAATCGCACACTCCACACATGAACAGCAGCGTTCAATGGTTTAGCAGTTAAAAAATTTGACATTTTTAAAAAATATTGAATAGTTTTCATTAATTTTTTATTACTTAAGGGAATTAATGGAACTTTAAACTTGACAATTAACATGAAATTATTCTATAAATAATATCGTTGAAAAATCTGTTTTATTTTATTAAATTCTTGTGAATATATGGGCTTCTTAGGAAAATGATTTCTTAAATATAATATCAAATAAAGGAAAAACAATTTTTCATAAAATGAACACCTATTTAATGAAACCATTTTGAGAAATTATTTAATTATATTTTTCCAAAATTATCAACTCCACCACAATTGTATTGTTTACCTAGCCGCTTACATAGATTTTGGCAAAGTGTGAGAGGGCTGAAATTTTGGGTGAAAATCGGGGAAATATCAAGGGGAGGAGGTGGTCCTAGGGTTTGTCTGGCCAAATCGAGCCGGGGACTATGTCATATCCATATATAAGCGCGCCAGCTAACCGTGCGACAGTCAGTCAAAGTCTCAAGATACAAAACACTCAAGGTGATATGAACCTTTTAGCCAGGACCTTGTCTCTAGCGTCCTTTCGTCCTTGCGTCCTTGGCGCCGCTCTGCTTGCAACAAAAGCCTCAGCCACAACACCACCAACACCAATAACAACATTCAGGCTGGTGACGATAAATACATAAATTCGCAGCCGCTGCCAGCAAAAGGTTGACAACGCGTCATTATATGTCAGACTTTTTGGCTGCGACTTCAAAAGCCAAAGCCAAAGCAAGGCCTGAGTGGGCTTAGATCGAGTACAGATAGAGAAATAAAGAAAGCATTTAAATTGAGAACATATTTTTTAAAGAAGATTTTATATAAAAATAAAATATAATAAATAATTAAATAAATAGTCTATTGAGATTGTTATAAAATCGAAAATGAATATAAATATTTCTGGTATAATTATTTTCCAAGTATCAGTGTCTTTATGAACTCATAATAGGGGTTTCACATATTAAAGTATATTTGTGTACTTGAAAATAAAGCATTTTCCCGTCGCCTCTTGATTCTCTTGTTGCCTTGATGTGAAAAAAATATAAGCAGCTTAACATTTTTTGTCCAAAACTTTAATAGTAAATTTAAACCAGGTGCCGGAATCATTATTGTTTTTCTTACCCTGCAGAACCAAGTGGGTATCAATGCTAACGTATGAAATTCCAATTGTTTGGCTCCCCTTTCGGGATCGGCTTTTTGAGTAGAGCTGAGTTGAGGCTGAATGCTGATGCTGGGGTTTGGCACCGATGCCGGGACTGCCGGTGGTTTCATATTTTTGCGTTCTCTCGAGCTAACCCAATTGCAATATTAAAAGCATGCCTGCCGCAGAAAAGTTTCCCCAGCCGACAGGACGACATCCTGTGGCAGGCGAGCGTGACGCTGCCGGGAAAGGCATGGAGCGAAAAGGGGGACGCGGGAGCAGGAGATGTGGGGACTGGAGCTGGAGGAGAGCCGCTGCTTCGTCGACGTTTTGTGGCTTTGGGGCGGCCGCTAAGCTGGGCTGCCAGAAAAGAGCGGGGTCGTTGCAGGAGGCATCGGGTATCGGGGCCATGGCAGCGACACGTTCAAGGACACCGATGCCGCAGGATTTTACAATGTGTGACGCGTCTCGAATTTGCTGCAAGTGTGTGTGTGTAAGTTGGTTTCTTTTTTTTCACCAGTTTTGTGTTGGGTTGGCTTTTTGCTTATTTTACTTTTTTGGGTGTTCCGCCCGAAAATGTCAATTTACCGCAAAAAATATGTACACACACGAGGCACACACGAGGCTGCCTAGCTGTGTGTGTGAACCTATATATTACCCATACGCCCCGTGTATGGGAATATTCTCGTTTGCGCACACATATCATAGCGTACTTGTTCTTGGCCGTGTTTGCACAAATTGGCCAAGGGTGTCGGGCTAAATGTGTAGAAGAATATTAAAATTAAATATACCACAAAGAGCGAGAGAGAGAGAGAGAGCCGCACAATGGGAATGGAATCCTTTTGAAGATATAATGGGGGAATAAACATACGCACAGCATTTCTGAGTAACGACAATTCTATTTGCACGCTTATTTATAACTCCATAAGTTAGCCAAGCACTTTGGTTTTGTGTGCATTTAATTTAATTTACAATTTAACTTGTATGCCATTGGAATGTTTTAAGGACTGTAAAATATGCTGAAAGAAAACGCATAAATTCTGTGCATTATTTAAATGCCACAGGGATTTATATTTAAACAGAGCCAAGGTTTTAATCGGTAGTTTTTACCATGCTTTGCTTTCTTAAATATTTTTTTACTTAGTTCTTAAATTATTTATGAAGTTTTTTAAGTGTTTAAGAGGTTTTTCACTGTCTAAGACAATTTAAAAATATTTTTTTCAGGCTTCACAAAGACATTATGTATATTTATTATTTTATTTAACAAAGAAAACTCTACTTAATTTTCAAGTTTTTTATTTTGATTTTCTAATATAATATTAATTAACTTTAATTTCATTTTAAATTATTGCTTGTTGGCTTTTCTTAAATAATTGCATTACAAGTCCAAGTGTATTAAATCGTAATCTCTCAAAAACCCACACAACCTCATTGCCCTCTTCAAATCTTGTCATTATTTATCAATTAAATATACGAAATGTGTTGCAATAAAGTTTTATTTATGCAATCCATTAAGGACTGCCGTAAAAATATGCATTTCTTAAATTACACGCCCTGTCTTGTAATTTGCAAACACCACAGCGGTGGCTTCAACCCAAATTGAAGGTGATGGAAATATTTCCAATTTGATTATTATTACCATTGTGCAGCCCCGACGACAACGTCGATGAGTCGCCTTGGCTTTTGAATGACTGACTGACGGCATGACGGCATGACTGACTGACTGACTGACGGACGGACCGACAGACAGACAGACAGACGGTCTGAGGGACTAAAGGACTGGCTGGAGTTGGCCTGACAACATGCCTATTGCCTCGACGACACTTGGCGATGACACTTCCGTGCAATTGTACGCCGCTTCTGGGTTCCGGATCCGGGCTCCGTTCCGGAGATGGGGGGGGACGTTTATTGGGTGTATGCCATGTCGTTTATTGGCCCGTGTGCGTGTTGCCAGTCCATATATGAATATTTGTGGCAATTCTTATGAATTTTCAGCCACATTTGTACGGGCTACGGGTCTGGGATACGGGAACGGGTCCGGGTCCGGGTCCGGGTGAAAAGTACGGCATGTCAGGCCGCACGACATGCCCGTACAGGATGCGACAATGAGTACGGGTGTGAGTACCGGGGACACGGGACTGAATGCGAACGTGAGTGGAGCGGAGCGGAGTCATTGTGTGAGCCGTTATTATGGCCATTTTGGCGCGCGATGATGCGCTCGCTTATTTGGTTATTTGGCCAAATCAAGCAATTTATTCGCAATTGTCGTCGACGCTGCAATTGTGTGGAAATCGATATGCGTTGTTATTTTAACCGATCATTTCCTTTGCCACAGCCATTACACAATGAAAGTCGAGCTCTAGCCCTGCACTCGCAGAAAATGAATTCCAGAAATCCCAGAATAATTTGATTTTGAGAAAATGTGAGGAGAGGGTTACACTTAAACACAAATGTGTTATGAATGCCAAAATGAGATTACAATAAATTTTACATATAAATCATTACCATTTAATAATTGTTAATAATTTAAATACATATATTAATTTCAATGAACTCACTTAATTTTTTTAAACAGCTTTATTTAACTAGAGAAAATGAATAGGGA
Source organism: Drosophila ohnishii (assembly GCA_018905755.1). Lineage (NCBI taxonomy): Eukaryota > Metazoa > Arthropoda > Insecta > Diptera > Drosophilidae > Drosophila > Drosophila ohnishii. The sequence goes on along the minus strand of JAEIII010014986.1, from coordinate 6,728 downwards.
AATAAGGAAACAAAATATTTAAGATATCTTAAATTTTTATACATTTTCAAGGATTTTTCTTTTTACATAATAATTTATCAATATATTTTAAGTAATTTTGTTTAAGAACAAGTCATTGTAAGAAACTAATAGCACATAAATTGATGTTTATTAACCTTTTTTTAGAACAAAATTTAACGACAAGGTACACTAATATTTGCATTAAAGTTTATTGCAATTCTCTTCAATAAATGTTGATGTATTTCTTCAAAATATTATTATTAATTATTGATAATAATTTGATAATAAATTCTTTATTGAATCGTTATTTATTGCCAGTGTATTGCTGTTGCTATAGCTGCTGCTGTCGCCGGAGAAATTTGATTTATGCATATTTCCATATGATTTATTTCATTAGCATCATTTTCCTTTAGGTTTTTCCACCCTAGCCTCTTCCTGCTCCCCTTTTTTTTCCCCAACGGATGCTACCTTTAACTTTTCCATTTACCTTTTTTTTTCGAGTCCTCCCGCCATCCCCGTCCTTGGCAAGCATTTTATTTTTTAATATTTATTTAAACATTTGTTGCAGCTTCCGTTTTCATTTCTCGTCCGTTACGTTTGAGTGATTCAAACTTGACGTTTGCCTTTGTATAAATTTTTTCTGCCTCATTTGATGCAGAGAATGAAAAGTTTCCCTGCAACCGTCCCAGAACGGGACAGAAAAGTATGTACATATATATTTCCACAAAACTTTTGTTAAGAAAATATGAATTCCAAATGAAAATATGCTAGAAATGAATTGAAACTGTAACGGTTGGAGCGACCAAAACGAGCGCGTGCACGAACGAGCATCAGAAAAAGGAAAAAAAGCTGGCGAAAAATGGGTGGATGAATGCCCAATCCCTTGCTGAGGATGGAGATGGAGATGGAGACGAAGCCAGAGCCAGAGCCGCCCCTCCTTGGCCCGCCGATCTGCACAAAGTTGCAAATAAAACAGCGCATAAGAAACAATATACAATAAAAAGCAAAGAGGAGCCGCTCTAGAGCTAGGACGCTGCTCCCACTCCTTCTGCTGTCGGAGCCTGGGCACTGCCAGATGGAAATGAAAGGCAAACACGATTCAGTTAACGAGTGACGAACGCTATTGCTAACTGGGGACTGCTTATGTTCGCATGTAGTAGGTTTGTGCACTGAAAAAATCCTATTTATATAAAATTTATGAATAATTATACTCACCTTCTCAAGTTCTACTTGGATTCGAGTCTTGAAAAAATCTTTAAAATATTTACAATCATTAATTAACTATAAAACCCCATTATAAATACTACATTTTTCTCCAAGTACACGTGCGTATATAGAATCGTCAGTTGAAAGCGCTGCTGTTACTGTTCCTGGTCGACAGCAGATAGAGCTGGACTTGGACGTGGACGTGGCCTGGCATTGGCATTGGAAATGAAAATCGGGCTGGCAAATGGAGGGGAAATTGAGGGAGGGCGAAGGCATGAAAAGTGGGGGAAAGACAGGGCAGCGAGGGAAAATCGCGAAGCTGGGCTGAATGATTGCCTTGCCTGCCGTACTGACTGACTAACCAATGAACGGTTCAAAATGAATGACTGAATGAATGAATAAATGAACGGATGAGCGCACCTCTTCAGTTGGCTGCATTCGCAAACTCGTTCAGACTCTGCCGGCTGTATCTATTGAACTTGGCCAGAAAGTAGAAAGCACCGCCAACCACCTCCTCCTTTCCTACACATCTTGGCACTTTCCCACACCCAGTTTTGGCCGCAAAATACAATGGAAGTTAGTTCCTCGAAGTCGGCTACTTTATTGAGCGTAAGTTTTCGGACAGGCCATATTATTTGATGTGGTTGGTTATGAAGTCAAGCTCACCGATGCCCCGGCACAAGTATATTACGTATACTCGTATATTTCTACTTCAACGGCCGATAAAATTAACTATTTCGCCAACGTGCACGTAATGGGCGCATCATTTGCCCGTGGCTGTCTGCACATTGCCCTCGTCCAAGTCTCGTCCTCGCACTCGCACTCGTCCTCGTCCTCGTCCTCGTCCTCGTCCTCGATTCTCTGTGGCCCATTTCCTGGTTGAAGTGCTTTAAATTGCCATAAAAATGCGCTATCGACTGGCATCTTTTGCCGGCTGTTGTTATTACTGACTGTTGTTCGTTTGCCTGCCTGACTGCCAACATTTCTACACTCAATTTGTACAAATTTAATTGTCTGCTCTGCCCTCGTCTTGCTTCTATTTATTTATTTGTCCTGGCTCCTTCTCCAGTATTTTATTTTTTTTTGTATTTTTTTTTGTGTCTTTTTGTTGCTTGTTCATTTTTTCGGTTAACGCCTGCCAATGCCAGAATGTCCAGTGTCCGGTCTCGGGGAGAACCTTTTATGGCGTTTTATTTATTTACGATGCGCCCTTTAAATCAATGAAGCATACGCCTAGCCTTGTCGCTTAAATTTACGCACAACTTTGCGAGGATGCTACCACATCCTGGCAGCCTGACGAAAATGGAGGCTTGTTGGGCTTTTGTGGGCTACTTTTAGTTGGTTCAATGCAGTGAGGTTCCTTTTATGTAGGAAGGTAGGTAAGTATATCTATTACTAGGTAATATTCCTACTGCTAGGACATGTTTTCTAAACTTTAAAGTTATATTAAATATTTGTCAAGAAAGTTACTTTATTAATGTTAATAAATTAGACACCCCAAAGAAGAATATTTTTCTTTTTTATAAAAAATAATTCATAATAGAAATGTCAATTCATTGTACACGTCATCTGGCAGTCGAACCTTGAGAATTCGATTTCCCTTTTCATTCTTTGCGCGCTAACAGCAATCAGCTAGTAAATCGAATTTCTTGCCTAAAACAACAACAACAGAGGGAAACGGGGACAGCAACTTCTGGCCGAGTGGCCAGTTGAAAAAAAAAATGAAAGAGCGGCAAATAAATACAAATACAAATACAAGAGCACGGCGCGCCGGATGGAGGGACAAACTAAACACTGCGTTTGTTTTAGCAGCTTCCGTTTCCTGTTAGCAGCCAGAGGGAACTGTAGACCAGCAGCAGGAGCAGCAGTGAAGCAGCAGTGGAGCAGCAATGGAGCAGCAATGGAGCAGCAGTGGAGCATCAGCGACGCAGTCATCCATCCATCCATCTATCTATCTATCTATCCATCCATCCATTGGGTCAACTAACCAAAAGACTAGCCCATACGCACGGCCATCCATCTATATCGTCTCCGTCTGTCCGCCCATCGAACCATTCATCCATCCTATCCACATCGACATCCACATTCCCATCCGATGGAGCAAACCGTCCAGTTACCGCTCCTTTGACAAGCGGCAAAGCTTCCTGTTTCCCCTGTTTTCCTGCTTTCCTGCTTTCCTGTTGCTGTCTCTGGACAGGACAGGGCTAAACGCATTTGTTCCAAGCTTGTTTAGTTTAACTTTAATTGAATTTTGTGAATTTTGCTTTTCTTGCCTTTTGCCAATTCAGTTTCTATACGCTTTTTGTACAATCCCTACTCATTGGGCACAAGGGCATATTGACTTCGTGGTTGCCAAAGGTAAGTAAGCCAAAGTTTCTCAATCGGGACGACCGAGGACAAAGTCATTCATCAACACTGAAATTTAATGGCTTAGTTTTTCATTTAATTGAGATATATTTTAAATATTTTTGTCTACTTTTTTAAACCTTTAGTCTGTTGAAAATAAGTTTCATTTGGTTTTGGAATTTATTTACTTAATTTAATTTATATAATTTTTATGATATTTGGCTTTCAGCCATGGGTAGGCATTGTTCAAATACCAAATCACTTTTTGGCTATAATTTTAAGCCCGAAAATGGTGAAATAATTTGTTGTAGCATCGAGCGAACAAGATTCTTGTTACAAGAATCGATGCCATTGGGTATCGTCTGTGCCAAACTTCCGATTAAATTGTGCTTACTTATTTTGTTCTAGTTGAGTTTTCCTTACAGCCTTTTTATTTGTTGGCCCGCTGGCCAGCTGGTGCCACCTTTATATGGGCTGAATTTATTATGGACGAGAACAAAAAGAGCCCGTTGCCCGGAGGCCCTGGAGCCTTTACTCCAACAATCGAATATATATATCCCCGCAGTCCTCTGCGGACCAGAGCCCAGAAAACCGGCTGGCCAAGACTCAGCCACCATATGGCCAATGGCACGAGTTTGGCTCATAAAAAGGCTTACATAAGTCGGCAGTGGACTCGAACTCGCACTTACCTTTTTGCCAGGCAACTGTAAAATTGTCTTGTTGCGCCACGGCAACGGGCAATGGGCAACGGGCAACCCTTTTTTAACCAAGTGGAGCGGGAAAAGTCCGAAATGTGAATTCAATTTGTATGCCCGGACCCGAAGTTTTGAATAATTTGTATGATTTAATTTTTGCGCTTTGTTCGAAACGAGCCAATAAAACGTTTTCATTTTATATATATATATATATTTTTTTTCTTTCAACCGAAAGCGACGTGCTTATGCGGTCGATCGAGCGCCGCCTTTTCAATTCTGGCCTGGTGGCGTATACGCAATATCCCTCGATACATAAAGCAAAATCAAAGCGGACAGCTATAGCCTATATCTCGCCACGACGACAGCTTAAGCCAATCGACGCTTTTGTGATTGCCAAAGTCAAATATGGCATTATATGTGTTAGCCACTACACTGCCCACCAAAAGCCTGCCCCGGCACAAGTGATTTAATTTCAACAATAAAAGTACATAAGATATTTGGCTTCCCTTTGCTTTGTTAAGTCAAGGATTTTCCAAAGATTGAGCAAATAACTTAAATTAATAAACAATAAGTGCGAGATGAGCTTTAAATGAATTTAATGGCTAAGCTGACTCCTAAGCCATTTTGTATATTTTCGGGCCTTAAAGCTTTCATAAATAATTGCAACGAATTTTTATACAGCCAACAATGGAAGCCTGAAAAATGCGCAAATAACCAAAATTGAATTTTCTGTGGTTGAAAAGATAAATTGTTAAATAACATACAAAGAAACTAAAACCTTGATATGCAAATAGAAGTGCAGGAAACACAGAAAAGCCTCAAAAAGGTGAATGCTCTTTCTGGATATATCTTAAATAATTTAAGATTTTTATTTAGAATTTTATGGTTATTTTATACCAATTATATTTAAAATAAAATTCCCTTACCCGCTTTCACTGTATAAATAAAACCTTAATGCCTCTTATTTTAAAAATTCACCTTAACTAAACCATTGAAAATCACGCTCGAAGGCCAACTGATTTGGGCATTGTTGTGGTGCCCATTTCGTTGAATAATATTATTTATATTTGCGTTGGCCAACTTTTTGGCATCAGTGTTAATCTGGCCGGCGATTATAGGCCATATCTATTATGCTCTTTGTTGCGCTGCATAAATTATGCGCAAAGCTCCGCTCTGTCCACAAAAACCAATGCGGTTAACCCCCGGACCGTCCATGCTCGCCATTGGAGTTTTATCTAAGCCCAAATAAATTTAATCAACCGCAATCGGAAGTGTTAGAATAATGACACAATAAACAATAGCAATTAAAATATCAAAAATAAATCATTGTGTAAATTTACAGCAATTGCTGCTGCTGTGAAAGCCAGAAGCCCGAGCTGCATGCAAATGCACAGCGCCAGGAATTATTACTGGCTCATAGATACGTTTTCATTATTTGTTTGCTATCCTATTTTTTGTCCTGGAAAGTCATAAAAAGCATGCAAATACAAACAAGCAAACAGGCTGATTGTTTGTCCGTTTGTCCGCCTGTTTGTCCACCCGTCCGTCCGTCCATCCGTGTGTTTGTCCATGTGCTTTGCGGCCTCTGCGTGCAGCTAAACACACACCCAGGACCCGGGCGGAAAATCCCCTGACCCCAAGAAGGCCTAACAGCCTCCGCCCGCTCCCCCCCCCCCTCGGGGCGATCGAAGCAGACGTAAACGCATGCATAAATTTGCACGCATAAAATCAAATCAAAATTCAACGACATGTGACAATTTTATGTCCACAAAATTATGTATTTGTTGAAAACACACACAAGCGACAACAACAACCGAACACGGCAGAACAACAATAATGCAGAGCAATGAAAATAACCACAATGGCAGATACAACAACAACATCAATACAAGCGGCCATGTGAACAACATCGAGAACGGACTGAAGGACCCGAAGGACAGCGGCAGGGACATAAGGCAATAACAACAAACAGCTAAAATAGCAACATGAGCAGATTATAATGAACAACATATTCGCACGGCCGCACCCACTGTCACCGCCCCCCATTTTCGCTCACTTTCATAATCGCACACGCACTCAATTTGGGGTGAGGGAGGGGCGGAAAAGCTGAGGGAAAAATCGGATAGTCGAGGGAGAAAGCAACAAAGCACCACGCAACAATTTACGTGTTTTGACACTAATACAAAAGCCATTACAATACATTTACGCGCTAAAAAAATATATGGTTTTATATGGTAGGTGAGTTTTTATCCTTTGAAACTTTACTGTTTTGTGCATTTAATTTATATTTAATTAATAATATAATTAGTTAGATTTATTTGGATTTTAAAAACTAAGAAACAAACTAAATTTATAAATTCAGAAATCATTCCTAAATAAAAAACACGTTAGTTTCAAAAATTCAAATTAAAAATACGAAAATCAGTCGAGTTTGTGCACTTGTCTCGTACGGTCGTGTTAAGCTCCTAATTAGCAAACAGA
>JAEIII010014969.1:0-12644 GCA_018905755.1 Drosophila ohnishii | reverse complement strand
GTCATAATTTTGTATAAAAGATAAGATAAAATAATTGATGGTGCGGGATTTTTTAAAACAATTTTATACTTTCTTTATGATGATTCTCTTGTATTAATTTTTCTCTCTGTGCAGACCTCAGTGCAGCTGCAAACCTGGACTGCTGGTCAGTCGAGATTGCTATTGCCGGTAGCGTTTCTCGATCGCCGGACAAGCAAAACGAGAGCAGAACGAGTCTAGTCCTCGCGGGGGGACAAGTTGATTTATTCTAATCTGTATAAGCGTTGCAATAATAAAGCAAAAGCAAAGGCAAAAGGCCCACGGAGTGTACAATGCCGCCAGCGGCTCTCGGCCATGTCCGCGAAGCTAAGGTTAAATTGCAGATCGAAGGGGGACGCTTGCTGGTCCTGGGTACCTAAGTTCCTGGGCTTCGAGGTTCTCTGGTCCGACCAGTTTGCCAGTTCCAGGTCCCTCCTAACCATTGTGCCTGCTGATTCTGCATTGTAATTGGATTTGAGCCGCCGGTGCAGTCGCAGCTGCGGATTCTAATGACTCAGCAGCAGCAGCAGCAGCGGCAGGAGAACCAAGTTAAGTTTTTGGGTTCCTGTCCCATTGTTCTTGATTTGGCCGAGGGCTTAAGCTCCATCCAAAATCCAAAGCCTTTCACCGCCACTAATGCACTCCCGGACCATCTCTCGAAATGAAGATGCATGCGCTAATTTATCGACTTCGTATCCGAAGGTAGCTCCCAGACATGCAAAATGTCGCCGGCCAAGAATGTTATCTACGCCCAACGTCGCCTGAAAGTGTCGCTGGCAAAGACAAGGAACTGTTTGGGGAAGGAGGTTGGAGAAGCAGCCAAGGGATAGACGGGCAGGAGGACTGGATTGGATGGAGTGGAGGCACTGGAGGCGAAGGCGATGATAGCAAAGTGCCAAGGCAAAGAGGCTAAGGCAGAGGCGTCAATGGATTCGAGTGGTAGCACAGCAGCCTCTGCAACACCCACTTTGAAGCGAAGTTCTTATCTTTTATACACTTTCTTGAAAAAGAGAGTATCCACACTTTTCTGGGTAATTGGGTTGGTAAATGTAGTTGTATTTAATAAAAGAATTATTTTAATAATTAACAATAACTTATTTATGGGCTTTAGATGAATATGAGAGTGTAGAAACTTTATTGGTTTATAAATAGCATAGTTATGCAATTTATTATTATCGTTTTTTGTATATTATTATTACAAAATAGATTTATCCAGACAAAACACAATTCTGATGCAGGTTACGTATCTTATTATTTTATATAGACCTTGATTGTTGAGCAACATTGTTGCGATACCAATCTTTGTTAGCAACATTATCTTGGAAACATTTATTTTGCACTCTGACATGTAAGATTAAATATAAACACATTTTACCCCATAAATAAAACAAAAATATATTTAATTTATTATAATTAGTATTAAAAATACATAAACAAATAACCAACAAATGGAAACAAGCATTAATATTTCCACACGTTTATATTTTGTCTAACTATTATATGAGGGTTTTTAGTGGAAGTATTAAAGGCACCTATTCTGACATATAAATTCATTTAAATTCACAATCAGAATCAATCTCACACAAGAATGCATTTCTTAAAATAAAATAATAAACACAAAAGAGTTAACCCTAGCGATAGGCTTCTAAAATGGAAGTTTAATTGCCTGAATTCTGCAGCCAATTAAAGCGTATTCAAGATTCATCTCATCGCAGTAGTTAGCCTCGTATTGTTTTCGCTGTCGTTGCATTGCGTTTTATTCAAATTTCTACATGGTGCTAACACGCAAGGAGCCATCCGGCGGGAGGATGCGGATGAGCAGGAGCAGGAGCAGGAGCAGGCACAGCAGGAGGACCCAGATCGAAGGAGCGGGTGTAGGCGGTGGCCAAATCACGTAATGCGCCATGCAAACATTGTTAAAACACTTGTGGCCCGAAGATGGCACTGCACTCGACTCCTCTTCACTTGATTTTATTTTCGCGCAAATTTGCATTTTCAATTCGTATTCTCGCCCCCTGGGAAAAGGAAAAGGAGCGCATCATTGGACTTTGCGTTTATTTAAATTTATTTTCCTAGAATGCCACAAGTCGCCATCTCAGTCGCATCGATGTGCAATTTGTTTGTCGCCGGCGAAAGAGACTCCGAAAACGGCATCCGCTCCCTGCCAGCCTGACTTCTGTGGCTCTGTCTATCCATCCGACTGGAGATGGGGTCCTGAGCCCGGTCTGGAAGTAGCCCGCCGCCATCCAACTGCGTCTGCGTATGAAAATTAATTGTTGCCACTCGTGACGACGTCGACATCAGCAAACGTAAACGCAAAAGCAGAGGCAGTGGCCCTGCCAGCAGCATAAACATCACACTCGGAAAACCATTTTTATTTTGAAAACTTTATTTTGAAAACTTTAAATTCAAAACAAAAGCAAAATTTCAATGTTAAAGCTTAAATGTATATTTGGATACAAGAAAAGGAACTCAACATAGCTAGCTAAAAAATTACTAAGAACCAAAATAATCATAGACGAGATCGAGAGTTGAAAATTTAATCAAACGCGGCGATCCTTGCTATATAATGATCAATGTGTGATCTTGGCATATAGTCAAGTCTCGAGATATTTATATAAATCGTTAACTTTCTGGCTGTTTTTTAATTATATTAATATTTATATTTATTTAAGTTTAACTAATTGTTTGACTTCCCAAACTCTTTCTGAACTTACGAAGCACTTGGACTTTTTTTTATACAACATACAAATTTGTTTGTGCCCTGGAAAATATATTTTTGAAGAGTGTATCTGGGAAGACCAACAGGAATATGAACGGCAGCGCGAGTTGCAGAGTTGCAAGTTGCCAGTGGGCGGCGATGGGCGCATATCGTTTAGATTTATGGACCGCTCTCGTCGGCCGAGTGTCGCGTGATAAGTCTATAAAATGTACGTTACATTTGTACGTGCAAATGGCAGTGGGCCGATTTGCATATTCGCGAAAGTTTTCACCCATTGCCTCGCGTAGGACTTTCATTATGCCATACGGTCCCAAGATCGCCCCAAGAAAACTGCACTTCTGCTGGCGGTGAAAGGCGGTTCCAACTGCAGGTCTCGGTCTTGGGTCCTCTGGACAAAAGTGGGGACACAGCTGAACGGTTTTGGACGTGGAAGTGGACGCGGAGTGGTGCCGGTGCCATCATGTGGGCTGACCCAGCGTCACATTAACTGTGTTAATTGTATTTCATATTGCCGGGTGTCTGGTGAAAGGCTGGAAAGTTTGCTGACTTTTGTCACCGCCGGAGGGATGGGTTCGCTCTTATGTCAGTGAAGTGACGGTAGGCCGAAAGGAGCTGTGCGCGGATATATTCGATAAATAAGCACTTATTGATTGATTCCACTTTCATAAATTGTACTTTAATTTAATGAGAAAAATTTACAAAGACGAGGGAAGAGCTTTCTTGGGTTTTTAGGTGTGTCTTGAAAGAAAAATGGGTTTTAATATATTTCTGAACGTTTTGTAGATACTTTAATTATTAGAATTCCTTTCTAATAGTCTAATAACATTTGAAGGAAAAGCATTTTGATTAGAAAGATAGCTTAAGTAAAATCTTTATTTACTCAAATTTATAGGCTTATGGCATTGAGATTTCCGGATTAAATGGTAAACGCTGAGGTACTAATTCCCCTGACATCGCTGAACCTGCACACCGCCAGAGTCCCGTCTCCGATCCCAAGATGTTTGGCATCCGTGGAGTCAAAGCTGAAGCCTGAAAGTGCATAATCTATGCACAAATCTACTCAACAGATTGTCACTGTCTGTTCCCCTTCGTTTAGACCCGGCACTTGCCCCGTTTCCCTGGCCTTTAGCGACCATTGTTCAGTTCAGCTCCTTTGGTTTCTCAAGCGCTGCGCTTTGTTCAATCAATTTTTGCTTGATTTACAATTTCAAGTTGATGACATTTCACCAGCAGGAGCAGCAGCAGCATCGGCATCAGTCGGTTTGTCAGTCTCCGGACTCACTCGGGGGCAGAGCGAGTCTAAGGCAGTGCAGAGGAGCGACGGCGAGTGCTCCTCGTGACACATTGCTCCATTAATTTGATGGATTGTAAAGTTTTCCGCTTCACCGACTTGGAGCGTCGTATGGGTGCCGAAAAAAAACGTAAAGGGAAAAAGGAAAAAGTGCAAGAAAAAGGAAAATTAAAGCACATATCGGTGTGTGGGGGGAAATTCGCTGACTGACTGACGGCTGCCAGCGGTGAATGTTGTAAATTTATGCCTGCCCAAGTTGACGCTCCACTGAATTTGTGTGTTAAATTGTCACCAGCAAACGACCCCGAGATGGGGCGATGGAGCGCCGACCCATCAGAGGGATGTGTCCAGGCCTCGTGGTATTGCTGAAAGGACCTCATTTGCATTGTGGATACGGCCAGTGAATTTCTCGCACGCCTCAGTTCATCTGAAGTTTTTTATCCAAATTGGGGCAACCATTTTTGGGCCCCAGCTTGTTTTCCCCCGGAACTAAGACAGAGAGTGTGAGGATGATTTGGACTGGTAGAACAATTTTCAGAGTCCCATCCTAGCCAAGCATCTGAAGTTGTGTCCTTCGCCACAGATTCGGGATCATTTGTGGGGCAACTGATTTTATTAAATCAGAAAGGAGTAGGGAAATGCCAAATAGAAATACGATATACTGTGTGAATTATATTAAAGAACAAATTGTATTACTTTTTATAGCCTTGCTGGGTATCATAATTTAAGTCAAAAGTTTGCAATCTAGAGAAGGGGACAGTTCCGACCCTGCAAAGTATATGTATTCATTCTTGATCAGCATCAACAGCCGAGTCCATCTAGTCAAGTTCGTATGCCTGTTTCTACTAATCCTTCAGTTTTTAAGCTATCTGAATAAAACTTCTCAGACAGTCTTCTGACTATTCTCACTAGTATATATGTCGGAAAAGGTCGAATCGGATGACTATATCATATAGTTGCCTTAGGAAAAATTTATAGTTTGCCCTGAAGACGGTTGCACGATGTACAACCGAAATAAATTGAAAAACAAAATAAAATTGGTTTTATTATTATTTTTGTTTTGTGTTTAGTGCCACCCCTTCCCGGCTAAACAACACTTTAAAGAAAAGGAAAGGTCGCCAAAAACACCATAATTTCGGATTTAATTTTATGAAAATCTGACGACTATAGAGTTACCATAGGAACAATCAGTAGAGAAAAATATACAGCTGTCAATGTAATACTGTAAACCAATTTACCCTGCAATGGTTTTAAAAGCTTAAACGTTATTGAAATAATTTCTTACACATTTAATAGAAGAATAAAATACATTATTATTCAGTCGTAATATATCAAAGAGGAACAAAGATGCTCAGAGTTAAACATAAAGTCCATAAAAACTTTTCAAAATAAGGTTGACTCTTGACAGTATTAACTTACACTTTCCTAACCTGTTTGTTCACTTTTAAAAAACAATGTGTCAGCTTATAGAGCGTGTAATCTAAAATATTCTGAAAAGAACCTTCCTGATTTATAAACTAAACTTAATATTTTATTTTCTTTTTCCATATTAAAAACATTCAACATATTCTACAGCACCCATAAACTCCAAATAGTTTTTTGGCTAAGCGCTTTTTAACTACCACTTTCTAACTATTTATTCAATGTTGATGGACCCCTCCGCATAAATGCAAATCCCTTGTCCTTTTACAGTTTTCATTCCTTAACGGATCCGCTCCGTTTTGTTAGCGTTTAAAAACGCTTTAAAATGCAACATGCTGGCGAGCAAAGCGTTTTCCCCAGCGATTTGGTGGCGATTTGCAAGGTTTTATGGCGAACGCTTTGTTCTGCCAACTAAATATGACAAGCATGGAACCAGGCCCACATTTGGATGGCCAAGGATGGTGGCCAGCTCCAGCTCCAGCTCGAGCTCCACCCCATCATCGGACCATCCACATCCACGCAGAGCCAGAGATCGGGCTGATAGGCCAGTTTTGCATAAAATGCAAAGCGTCGCGTCGCTGGCGGAAATGCGTTTAGAGTCCTTTGAGGTGGAGTCGCAGATGCACAGGAAAAAATTATATTGGGGTTTTTAATTTATGTTTTTTATCGGTAATCTTAGGTTGCTTGAATGTATACATTTTGCAGAATATTTATTATCTTATAAAAGATTTAGTAAAGTATTTAAAATTTTAAAACCACTCAGCTTGCTCTTTTTTCACTTATTAACTTATTATTATTAAAATTTGGTCTATTGGTGGTTTCTTTATTTCGATTTAAACCTTAATAAGTCATTTGTATAGTGAAATCTCAAGAAACCACAAAACTTAGTTAATATTTTAATAATTATCAATGTTTTTATCGTATTAGAAAATATCTTTAGATAAATTTTAAGGAAAGGCACAAAAGGAGCCTCTGTAACACAGCTCTTACGTTGCTTTAAAATTCCCAATGAGTTCTTACGAATAACCGTGCTTTATAAGCTGGTCAGCATCAGATAACGACAAAGAAGAAAAGACTCCCTTCTGAAACTGCTAAATATCTAAGCTGAAAAGCAAACTATTATCTTTAAATTAGCACCTTTATAAATGTTGTTTTTCAGTGTTTGTTACAACTTTGCTTTCCTTTGAAATTCTTTTGTTAAATAAAAAACCGATTTATTAAAAATTGAGTTGCATTTTTAATATAGTTTAAAATCTTATATTTATGTACTTTGGTTTCCGTGTGTGCTGATGTGTCTGGTGCAATGGCAACATGCAATGCCAACACGTTGCCACCGGGTTGCGTCTGGCGGACATCGCAAAAAGGGCTTTGTTTAATTGCGAGCTTGCAGTTTGCAGTTTTGCCGGGTTTCCTTTTACGATTCACCCCGGATCCCTTGGAACCCCCGATCTCCGGATCCCGATTCCCTGCTCGCCTCCTGTCAACTGCATGAATTGTCCCTGGAGGCATATGCACCATGCTGCCTGCAATTGAGAATCGGAGCACGCTTCAAGTTTTGGCCAGGGCCAGGCCATACGAATTCCTATGCCCATGCCCAACTCCATGCCCATGTGCATGCCCAGTTCCTGTTGCCTTTCCACGCACAATGCGCGCATAATAATGAAGCCGGCGCAGGAGCAGGAGGAGCAGGATCAGGCGCTGGAGCGGCAGTAAACCAGTTTGACCTGTCTAACACCCCTGTCCCAGACCCATTCCCCTGCTGGAATCATCGAAAGCCTGGAACTTTGCCTTGCATTTTGTCATATCAAGTGATTAATGGCTGATTTTCTTCTCCTCCAAGTTGTCCGAATTGACCCCCATTGGGAGGCATTAGAATTCCATTTGTCTAGGATTGCTGCCGGGGGCGGAGCAGCGATTTGGGTTCGAGTTAATCAAATAAAAGGAATTTCTTGTAGGCCATAGAATTGGTAAGCTGACCCTTAATACATCAAATCGTTTAGAAATCTCTGAGAAATATATAAAAATATATAAAAAGAAAATACTGGCATTTGTATTTTAAACTTTTAATAAGAGTTCTTTAATGTTATTTTCTCCATGTAATTTTGTAGAACTAAATTCCATTATTTACCTTTTTCCACTGTACCCTAATGATTGCCCTTACCCGAGCATGTTTGCCTTGAGTAACCGCACATGGCGACTCTCCTGATTTAAGCGGATTCTTTTTTCGGCTGGCCCAAACTTTGTCCCAGTTATCCGGCAATGCTTCTCCAGCTGCTCCTGAGCCCCTCCTATACCGGCGACTGTTGGCCAACTGTTTACCACAACAAAGGCCGAGCGGGCAAACGAACTGAAAGTCCCTGCAAGAAGTTCTTTTAAAATCGCGCACGAGTGAGCAGAGGTAGGACCCCCTTTTTATTATCCCCTTTTTGTGGGCTGCATATGCAACCGCGCCCGCTTTCTAATGCACTGAGAGAATCTTGAGTAAACTTGGCTCATATTTAATTAAAAATGATATTTAAATTTTATAAGAGTAGAGATGGTTGTTAGTCTTAAGTAAATTAAATCATCTATTATATTTAATTAATTAGTAACTGAAAACATTCTAAGATGGCCTATAATATTCTCAATTTCTGGCTTAGTGCATGTCAACGGTTTAGTGCTAGCCGCAGGTTTTTCGGGTCTTAGCCACTAACTCTCATTCTCTCTGTCTTGGCTCTTCCGCTCTTCTGGCGGCTTTCGTGCAATGCATTTCTATTGTTCTTGGCAGAAGAGAGCCGAGCCAGTAAACTGCCAACGGGATAAAGAAATTACAAAGGCAAAAACAATGCGGGCTGAAGGGGAAATGGCCAAAACAAAGGCTGCACTCCTGTTGGCCACTCCTCGAAAACGTAACGAAGTCGCCGTCGCTGTGGCCGTTGCCGTCCCCATGGCTGTTGTTGCCACAAAATGAGCGCTTTATACCTACTTAGATCGCTATAAATTTGGCTTAAGGCAAGAAAAGTGTTGCCGCCGCATTGTGGCACAGTGGGGCCTGTCAGCGCGGATTAGAGCTGCGCCTTCAAACACTCTAGTTTGGGTTTATACAAAAATTAGTGCATTTAGGACATAAATATATGTTTAAAATTGGTTTGGAAGCTTTATAAATACGTTGATAAAGAGATTTCTTAATAGTCCAAATATCAAAATTTTTTATTTCACAGGAAAAACTAAACAGTCAATTTGTAGGGCTAATCTGAGGGTTATTTCTTGTAACTTTTAAAATCCATGACTTGTTAGCTTATTATTTTATTAGCTTCAAGGCAGCAATTAAAATGTAAATTACAAATTTCAAAACAGAAGCCTTCTGACTAATATAACTGGCAGTAAAAATGCAAACATAAGTAATTTGTAAATTTAAGCTTGTGGCCATAATAGTTTTATTATCAATGCATAATAACTTTAGAGATATGTAAACCATATTTGCAGTTTAATTATGGTTTTGAGCCACTGTGCTGGTGTGCAGGCTCCTTGCCTTTCCAAGTCCCAAGCTCCAAGCTCCAAGCTCCAAGTTGCCGAGTTGCGGAGTTAGCCTCGTTGCCGTTAGTGGAGTTTAGACGCCGCCGCCGCGAGTCCGCATGATTTATGCGATTATTCTTTGCGCAGCGCCCAACTTTATTGTTTTATGCTTTTGTGGCCAGCGACGGTTACTCCGTCATCCCGTCGCTCCGGCGCTCTGGCAATCCGCTGGATCGCTGCTCTGCGACTTGCAACTGCAACTGCACTCGTATCTGGCCGAATCGCCGCTGGCTCCGATTCCAGCCTCCCTCCGTTGCTCCAACAAGTCCATGTGCACTGTAAAATATTAACTTAAATGCACAGATTAGTAATTGTTTATGGTAGAGGATTTACATTTGAGTATGTTTATAAAATGTGCAAATTTCTACTTATTTTTTAAAAAGCATCTTTGCTATCTCGTGGTCTGGTCAAGGATCGATTTTGTTAGAGGACCAGTGCAGAAGGCTGTCTGTTTTAGGCCTTTAGCCAACTTAGATTTCTATCAATTAGGGTCTCCCAGAATGCAGACTTGGGAATCTTAAGTGCAAGCGTGCAGCGAAAAGAGCTACAAATTCTCAAGTCTGAATTCTGTGACACGCTAAACTTAGTATCAGAAATGCTTTCTTAGAGTAAGGTTAGTATACAATTAATTTAAGAAAGATTAACAATAAGAATTAACTAAAATATCAAGACATCTGTTTTAGATTTTTATATGTTCAGCTTAAGCAAAATGTATAATAAAAGTTTTAATCGTAATTATGTACACCTAATTACCGCACATTTTTCCGAGTGTGCAGAGCGAGGGGGTCCTGCGCTGAAGCCGGCAATTATTGGGCGATGGAGCATATGCGACCAGAACGCAGTGCAGCTGGGCATCGAGGAATCAGGGTAACCGAGGTATCGGGGCGAAGGGTGTCGTGTCCGAGGTATCGAGGCATGCGCCGCAGCTTGCCGCGCCGGGTTAATGTCTTGTTGGTTATTGCCACGTCTGTTTTGCACTTGGCTGCCATGGGCCCATTTGTAATTTGGCACTAACGGGTCTGTTGATCCCATAAATTGCACTGCCACATGCAGCCGGGATTGGGAATGGAAATGGGGTTGGGGCTGGCTGGCTTATCAATATCTGTCCATTGGAGCAAACCTAGACGAGTTCATTACGGGGCGTATCGCGGTAATAACTGTCAGATCCGGAAACGCATAAACCCGCAATTTCATGCACCGAATGCACCGACCCGTGGCTGCAATTAGAGGCGTCAACCTTGGGCATGCAAATTATTCCGGCTCCGTCTCCCGGCTCCAGCTCCGATTTCAATTATCAGTCTTTGGTCCGGTTTTCGACATCGCCGTTGCCGTAAATGTCCAACGCGAATTGCACTGCAGCTATTTTCTATATATGAATTACTCGCGGCCATAAAACCACAGCAATTATCGGCAGTTTCCCTCTCATAACATTTTTGTCTTCTAGACTTGGCTTTCCGTCTTAGCCGCCAAACCAATTTGAGCCGACTTAGCCTTTGCAGCGGTCGGTTGCAGCGGCTGTGGTCTATTTTTGGTAACTTGTTCAAACAAGCGGCTGCGCGGCTATTGTTGCCATCGGTTTTTTTGTTTTTGTTTTTGGGGCGTGTACCAAGACAAAAACTATACAAAAATCCATAACTAAATAGGGACAGGGATCGATTCGATCGACCAAGGCGGTACCGTGGGATCTCAAGATCAAGTTGAACATTTGAAAATATTTTCAATCACTAAAACGTATTTAAATTTGATATATATTTTCTGTTTGTATAAATTTTGATTCATATATTCCAAGGGAAAAAATCTAAGCAGTGACAATTAAATAAAAATAAATTATGTAAAATAGATAATGGTAAAATCGATAGTATAATTGGATATTCTGCAAAAATAACAATTTCATCCAGTTAAATAAAAATCATAATATCAGTAAGTGAAGAGTAACACTTTTTACATAAAAGAACAAATTGGAAATTGTTTAATTATATTTTCAACGAATATTAAGTGCAAGATAATCTATTGCAATTTGTAATAAAAAGGTGAACAAATTTTAATATATAGAGTCTGTATCGATATTTGATGCGATTTATAAATCTAATAATAAATGTAACTAAACAATATGGTCGTTAAATGAATATTTTGTTTGCTAAAAAGAGTTCAAATAACACAAATAAATAAAGTACAGTTTTTGAATGTTTCCCGATAAATGTTAATCTTATACATAAAATTCTTTATTTTTTTATATTTAAGATTTCGATACATAAAACATTAAGGATATATTTGATATGTCTACTAGTCTTACTACCAAAACGTACTATAAAAAATACATACGACCAAATTTAATTTGTCTACAAACCAAAACCAATCAAATCAATTTACAATTCAGCTTACATTCCTTGTCAATATGCTGCAAAAAAAAAAATGGTACAAGCACTGACCCAAATAACCGATTTCATAACTTTTATTGACCTCCCAACGACAGCACTCGGTCCATTATACCCGGCTTGAGTGTCGAGTTATTAGCGTGGCCCAAACAAAATGCAGTTGTGACTTGCCTTCTTAGCTGCAGCTGCACCAAAGTAGCAGTTGTTGCAGTTGCAGTTGCCTGTGCGGCGTTGTTAATGTGAATTTGATTAAAGCGAACGGGCTGCGAAATGCAGTCCGAATGGGAGCCCGGCTTTTGGGATCAGAGCCCAGATATCAGCAGCACTCGAACCACTCACTTGGGGCCAGCAGCGTCGCGCCACTCCAGCGCCAATTCAATTGCTTATTTACAATGTGCTAAAATTGTGTGCCCCGACAATTGTTCATTAAAAAGTCGGCACGAAGCGATATTGATTTTGGTTTTCGCCTGTCCGGTTTGCGGCATAATTAAATGTGGGCACAGCCGCAAAAACACGCCAACTTATCGAAATAATAACATTTATTTTAAGCCAATCCGGCCACGTCATGGTGATACCACCCCGCCTCATAGTCGCTCGTTCCCCGCTCCCCACTCGCCGCTCGCCTCTCACATCCACGCCCAGTCCAGTCCCAGATCCAGTTCCCGGCCTGAGTTCCAGTTTCGATTTCGAGTTTCAACTGCACTTCCAGCTGCACGGGGCACTTAAAATTTGCATTTGCATTTCATTTAGGAATGCAGCTGCAGCAGCAGCAGCAGCCGAGTCTTTGCCGCTACAATGATGACCTGACATTACTCATACGCCCCGCCAATCGAAGCAGTATCGCCTGAGCGAGAGTGCCATAAGTTTGCCAATTAGACTGTGGCAGATAGTCCGACTGCAACTGCAACTGGCAGCAGGAACTGCCGATGGCAACTTGTTGCCACTGCCAAAAGACTGCACTTGAAACATAGAAAGACTACTTAAAGTAAGCTTTAACTTTGACATTATTCTAATTTTTTAATATTACTTATTAAAAACAGTTTAGTACATTTTCTATTACCATGTATATGTTTTTTATTTAAATTTATGGTTGTATAAATATGTTTAGATTACATTTAATGGCTTTATTCAAAACTGATTTATTTCATTAGAAATTATTTCTGAGATTTAAATTTAATAATTACAGGAAAAGAGGTTTTAAATATTAGTTTTTTAGTTCTTAATGCATTATTTATATAAAATATACATTCTTTCGCGTTGT
>JAEIII010014961.1:0-24657 GCA_018905755.1 Drosophila ohnishii | reverse complement strand
GCATGACACTGGCGCATTAATTAGAGACTTCATTAAAGATTTGACAGCGCTATAGCGTTTCACACGAGCGCGAGCAAGACGACTACATGGCACTCTAATGCATTAGAACAATGCATTAGCTACTTTATTGCCGCGAAAATCGATAGATCTACATAAAATATACTAGATACTTGATTTGGACTAAAAACAATATTCGGTTTTAATGAAGAAAATTATAATTGAAAAGTGTATTAGCCAGTTCATTATGGCCCTATGACATTAAAATGAGTTTTCATTTTATGTAGATCATCTATCAATTTTTGCGGCAATTAAGTAGCTAATGCATTATTCTAATGGATTTGAGTGCCATATAGTCGTCTTGCTCGCACTTGTGTAAAACGCTATAGCGCTGTCAAATTATTAATTAAGTCTCTAACTAATGCGCTAATGTCATAATAGTATAATAGAGTTAACTATGTATAAAATATCGATATATCGATATTTTATATATTTCTCACATCCCTAACTCTTTTCGCCAAAAATTTGTTGGCGTGTTGTCAGATTCTTGAGGATTTTGATTGCCTTTTCGTTTCGTGTACACCAGCAGAAGATAAAACAGCGACAATGTACGGCGGAGACGAATACCCACCCAATTCGGTGAGTGCCAGGATTCCGGGGAGCGCGTAGACCCGAGCTGATGCCGCGCCGACAACATAACCCAACTTTTCTGCCACTATCAAATGTAAAATATTAAAATTAATTGAAATTGCCGGATTGCAGGACTACTACGATGATTTCGCGCACACCGGGGACCCGCAGCTGGACATGGAGTACGAGCGTAACTACTACGCCAGCCGGATGCCGGACAACGTCAAGTACTTCCTCATCAACTTCTGCCAGGCGATCAAGGAGGGCAATCTGTACGACATCCAGAACATGTACGAGAACACGTTCCCGCAGATCAGCGACCACCACTTTGACAAGACCGCCTGGCCGGAGGAGCAGGAGGTGGCCGCCATTGTGGACAACGACAAGGTCTTCTTGATCCTGTACAAGGAGCTGTACTACCGCCACATCCACGCCCGCATCCAGGGTGGCCCTAAGCTGGAGCAGCGCATCAACTCGTTCTTCAACTACTGCGACTTCTTCAACCTTATCATCTCGGCCCAGAACCCCGTGATGCTGGAGCTGCCCGACATCTGGCTGTGGGAGCTCGTCGATGAGTTCGTGTACCAGTTCCAGAACTTTGCGCAGTATCGGTGAGTAGTTTGTGTTTATTCACTGTGATCTTAGCTGAACGTGGACTTTTTTGCAGTGCCCGTCTTACGGACAAAACGGAGGACGAGATCCAGCAGCTGTGCGTGAACCACAGCAACGTTTGGAGCATTCTCTGCATCCTCAATGTGCTGCACTCCTTGGTGGACATCTCGAACATCAAGAAGCAGCTGGAGGTCATCTCCCAGGGCGTGGATCCCCAGACCGTGGCCGGGGACTTCGGGAAGCTCTCCTTCTACAAGATGCTGGGTTACTTCTCCCTCGTGGGCCTTCTGCGCGTGCACTCGCTGCTGGGAGACTACTACCAGGCCATCAAGGTACTGGAGCCCATCGAGATCCACAAGAAGTCTGCCTACTCGCACATCCCCGCCTGCCAGATCTCCACGTCCTACTACGTGGGCTTCGCCTACATGATGATGCGCCGCTATGCCGACGCCATCCGCACCTTCTCGGACATCCTGCTGTACATCCAGCGCACCAAGCAGCTGTACAGCACGCGCTCGTACCAAAACGACCAGATCAACAAGCAGGCTGAGCAGATGTATCACTTGTTGGCCATCTGCCTGGTGCTGCATCCCCAGTGCATCGACGAGTCCATCCAGCAGGTGCTGCGCGAGAAGAACTACCACGACGCCATGTTCAAGATGCAGTGCGGTGATCTGGATGTGTTCAAATCGTTCTTTGGCTTCGCCTGTCCCCGATTTGTGAGCCCCTGCCCCCCGGCCGCCGATGCGCCGATGGAGGACTACGTGAAGGACCCCATGGAGCACCAATTGCTGGTGTTCATGGACGAGGTGCGCCAGCAGAAGGACTTGCCAACGACGCGTTCGTATCTGAAGCTGTACACCACCCTGCCACTGGCCAAGCTGGCTTCCTTCATCGATCCCAATGCCAGCGAAGATGACGTGTCGAAGCTGCTGATCCGCCTGCTCTGCTTCAAGCACAAGATGCGCAACCTGGTGTGGAGCAAGGGACCCAGTGGCCTGGAGGGCACCTTCAAGTCGGGTTCTGAGGTGCGTTGATATGGAAACTGTTGATGAAATGTAGCTAATTTTTGTTTCCTTCTTCTAGCTGGACTTTTACATTGACGACGACATGATCCACATAGCCGACACCAAGGTATCGCATCGGTATGGCGACTTCTTTGTGCGTAAAATCCTGAAGTTCAACGAACTGAACCGCAAGCTGAAGAACATCAACATTTAAGCCATTTAAGTCGACTATTTGTGACCCGTAATGATATATTTAATATTCCAAACTGGACCGATTTGTGTTGATATCAATAATAAAATCGCTTGCGATTATCCGCAAGTTTGGTCCCCAAAAATGTTATTCACATTTTTTTAGGAACCAAAATGGGTAATTTCCTGGGAGGTACATTGTTTTAATGTAAAAAAAAGAATACATGATAATGATAATTATTATGGAGAATATATAAATTGATAGAATGCCAATATTTCAGGTCTCCTTATGAACCTAAGGTGGGCTTATAGGCAAAAATCATACATATTCCATCCCCATTAATTAAAAATACAATAAAGGCAAATTATTTTTTTTTAATTACACAATTAAAAAAAAAACTTAATAAAAATTGGAAAAATGTGACAAAAAAAGAACAAAATAATAATTGATAAGCCTAATAAAAAAACGAGCAAGCAGATAACTTCATGAAGCCGAAGTTTGTATACCATTGCAGTTCGCAATTAAAGGACCTACTAAAATCGAACATAAATATAAAATTGACTACAAAATATTAAATTTTTTTTATATTAATTTTATCGATTTTAATCGGAATACATATAAGTTTTATCAATCACGTCAGCTTTTTATTTTATTTTTTTTTATTGTAAATCAATCAACACATCTACACCCCAAGTTAATAAAGATACCCAAATTCTCGTTTTAACATTTGACTTTATTTTTAACAATACCGTTATTATATAAAAATTGTTTTCTTTAATTACTATAAGGAAATTCAAAATTCTACACATACGATTTTCGAGTTCGCCACAACTCCACTTCCATACGTGAGAGAGGTGCATTCAGCAACGCAACCAAGATTCGTTCGTTTGGTTATGGGGAATGTGCGTTTATTGCATAATACATAATAATAACATCTCGTTTCGAATTTCTCTGCTGCTCGATGCCGGACAGAGCGAACACGAGCAAATGTCTTTGGTAAATCAATCGAACTAAGCGCTCACTCAGTGGGAGCTGAATAATTGTGATTCGGGGGCGAGTTGGCGTGGAGTTGGGGCTACAAGCAGTTCTCACACTTACACACACATTTTAAAATTCAACTTAGGAGTACAGTACACTTTATACACGAAACTGCCTTCAGCTCTAGTTTCAGTTGCCGTTTTGTGTGCTCTTTTTGTCGCTAACCGTTGGTTTACTTAGGACTAACATTAAAATCAAACAATTTACAATTACGGACTTGTTTGTGGGTAGCGGCGGCCAGTCGCTAGTCGACGGACACCGTGCGCTGATTGACGTCGATCAAGTAGATGTCCTTGTGGTTCTGCAGCACAAAGTCCACGAACGCATTGATGGGGGCAATCTCCTCCAGGGAGGTGCTGGTGCTGCGCGACCACAGGAAATTGGGGCCAAAAACGATGGCCAGGTTGGAGGAGGTCATCTTGTTGAGGTCCTCGCAGTCCATCACGCGCACCAGGAACTCGACAATGTACTTGAACAGCTCATAGTTCTCCTCAGGCAGTTTTTCGCGTATCAGTTGGGTCACATTCCGCGAACGCTCCTCCTTGGGCCAGTCTAGAAACCGGGTCACATCCTCGTACAGCTCAAACGTAAGTAGCGGTTCGGCGAGGTCACGCAGGAAACTCTTCAGCAGGCCAGCGATTACGTGGACATTGACACTCTTCAGATCCACATCCTCGCCGCGGTTAACGCGCTCCTTGAGCGCCATAATCTCAGAGTGGTTGCCCGATCTCCGGAATATGCCCTCGGTATCTATCACGCCCGTAATCGACAGCGAGTCCACGCACTTGCGCACGATCGGCGGAATGGAGTTCAGGCAGGGACTGTTCATCACAATGAACTTCAGGGGCACCCCAAATTGATGCGTCGTCGCCATTTTGTGCTGCTGCTGCCTGGATGCATTTATGCTGGTGCTGCTGCTGGGTGGCGGCGTCGATGGCTTCCGGCTGGGGTTCAGTTTGTCGTCCAGATCGCAGATATTGTCCGGCAACTTCAGCTTGTTCAGGCCGAGCGCCTGGCGCAGCTCGTCCAGGCTGGAGATGTAGACTAGCTTCTTGCGGAACTTGTCGCTGATGAAGGGGCTGAAGAAGTTCCAGATGACCCGTATGAACCACGTTGGATGCACCACATACAGAGTCTTTAGGTTTTTGCGGAAGTTGCGGTCGAGCTCCTTGTATGAGTTCCACAGGAACTGCGCCGAGGGTTTGTTGTCCTCCTTGAGACCTTGATGGAAATACACGAGTATGTAATCGTTTTCGACAAACGGTTCAATCTCTTTAATGATTTCCCTAAAAGAAGAGACAAAGGGATCAGTTTAAAACTAAACTTACAAAGGTTTTTATATGTTTTCCTTACCTTACAAAGGCCTCTAGCTGTGATTTTTCGGGAAAGCGTGACGCATAAATTGCGAAAATATGACGACCCTGTTTGTCGGTGCCCAGAAAATCGCATTTATTTTTGGGCGTCTGAAAAGTCTCGGACTGATCCCTGAGTTGGTCCTCGAAATCGTCTTCCAAAGGATTTACATCCTCCTCGGGCTCTAGTTCTGGATCTGCACGAAGCAAGAGAGGTAAGGCATCGACTAAGAAAAAGTAATTCCCTTACTCACCATCGGCCAGTACAAAGTCACCGACCATAACATCTTCTGGGGATGAATCAGAGAATTTATTAGTGGGTCTATAATAATGTCAGGGAAGTCACAGAAACCTTGCTGTATATTTACAACACATTTTTCCTACATCTACTTCAATGAATTGTTTAATAAAAATAAATCACTAGAAACTCAATAAGCTCCTTGACTTTTTTGCTTTCTGATTTCTGTTCTGTGACTCTCCCGGTTAAGAGGGATATTCTACTTACTTTCCAGTGGCGAGGGAGCCAGCAGCTCCGTATCGTCGAACTCTAGCTTCGGCTCGAAGTCGTGCAGGTCGGAGAGACTCGGCTGGGGCTCGTCCGAGTTGTCGATGATCGGATTGATGGCGGGACCTTGGGGTGCGAGAGGTAAGGCATTTGTGAATCTCGTAAGTTTTCCTGGGGCGGACTGGTATTCCAAAAACGTAATCTTACAAGTAATGCTTTCACTTAAGTATTTTGACGGCCTGAGGCAACAAGTTTAGTTCGGATTGAGTTTGAGTAAGTGAATAGACATGAATCAGAGAAATTTAATTTGATGAGTACATTGGCATCTGATTTGATAGATAATCAACAATCTTACTGTTTCGCTATTATTATTGGCAGACAATTACTGAACAGAACAGAACAGAGACAATCGGGGATTGGGGGACTCTAAGCTAGGTCTAGGGATAACGATCACACAAACGCAACCTCGTAACAAACATATTGGCAACAACACAGCTAGCGAAAAGTAGTAACATAGGATCCACAACAAACCAAGCAAACATGTCGGATAGTAATATATTTATGCAAGATATATGTATGTACAGAGAGAGACTGTGAGCTGCCCATATAGGCTGGGTTTTACAGTTTGAAATGGGGTTAGTAGCACAACTTGATACCAAAAACAAAGAGGTTGGATTACGGGTCGGTTATGGGGGGTTAGGCAATAGGCAAGGCGGGGGCGGGGCACAAAAATTAGTTTTAATCGCTGGCTATTACTGTTAGTTCTCCAACGGGGGGAACAGCTCTCCCCCTCAAAAAAAAAGCTACAAAACGGTAATGAAAACAAAACAAAGCGGCGCGGCCAAATGACTCCCAAAACTTAAGACAGATTGGTGGGGGAAACCCGTCTAAAGGTGAACTTGCCTAAGGTGGATTTTCTCTTACTACAAAATTTGATCAGTTGGAATTTTACAAAGAAACTAAAATTTGATGATTAATTCGTAAATATTAAAGTTCTATTCAGTTCAAGGAATATAAATTTATATTAGTCCTTTAAAATTTGTTTAATTTTAAAATTATATATTTTTTTACCTACAATTCAATTAAAATGTTAACTTTTTCCGACATTTTAGTTGTGTTAAATTAAGCAAAGTTCACCTGTGAGACTTCGATTCTGTCATTGTTTTGGGAATTCTTTCGCGGCAACCAACAAGGCAAATCGCTTGCAATGGCAGCAGTTACGAAACCAAAGATCAAAACTAGGTATTCGAATCGAGAAGCATGACTTTTGGCCAAGCGGCCGGCGGACTTACCTGGTAATCTCGGTGTGAAACGCGAATGGGAATCCATTGCGGGTGTGTTGGGTGTTGTGGGGCGGTGGTTGGGTGGGTAAGTGTTCGGTCCGTATCCGTTCGATGTGATTGGAATTCTCGCTGTGACGCAGGACGTGGCTCAGTCGATTATATTGGCATGTGGAATATATACTGCCGCTGAAATGCGAGAATAAATTAGCCATAAGCAGTGGTGCCAGTGCTCCATCGATGACGTCACAGCCAACAAGCTAGTTTTCTTGACTGATTATTCGCTGCTTCGTGGGTTGGTGTTGGAATGGCACTGGTACTGGTACTGAATACTGGGCTGATTCACAGCCTTGCATTCGAACGGAATGGATTTAACCAAAGTTTAACTTGGCCCTGGAAGGCGCCCACCTTGCGGGGTACACATACAGTGGAGGCGCTACAAATGGGCATGACAGCGGTGGCGAGACAAATGGGTTGTATTCGTGACAGATAACAACACAGAATGAAACAAGCTGACTAACTTGCAGAGTGCTTATCGCATCTCCACCACAAAGTTGTACAAGAGCACATAAAAAAGCTGTAAGTGATTGGCATTTTATGGTAAAATTCCATTCACATTGTACTTTTACTCTAAGATAAAAGTAATGCTTTCAAAGAAACTACATCTGAATAATGATTTATATAAAAAAAAAAAAAACGTTAAAAATTCCACTTTGTTTATCTTTGTAGTTTTCTGTGACTCTTTCTTTGATATTTCCAATTTTATTTTTACGTTTCTTTAATTCTTTAAGCATCCTTTCTGCCACCACTGTTACAAGTGGCGCACTGCTCCTTTTCCCAATCACTGTAAAAGGGAGTTGTCCTGCTCCTTTGTCCCGCCACTGTAGGTACATACACACACAGGGGTAAAATTGCACAAGCTCCTTGCAGGAAAATGGGAAATTGCTAACAATAACACGCACACAGTTCAACGGCAATTATTTGCAAACAAACTGCGCATTTGTGTTTTGCCATCACCTTAATGATATTTACTTTTTTTTTATACGCCGTATGAGCTTTTATCAGCAAATTGGGCGGGTGTGGACCTTAAACAATCAGCCAGCTCACTTGATTTACACTAATTTGATAGCACCTGCTTTTGCTTCACATATTCCTGGAGTTTGTACTCTTTTTATGAGTCAGAAAGCGCCAAGAAAGTACCTTTTGTTAGTAAAAAAAAGTTTTCTTTAATTTTACTTCCAGACGTTGTTTTTGTGGATGAATAGTGATGGTCAACGTCTGACGATTTATCCATATTATCGATATCGGTATAATTCCGATTTCCCTAGAGCTATTTTCCAGCACTACCGCCAAGCTTTGAAAGAATCACGAGGAAATTTTTAAAATTATTTAATTATTTTTAAAATGTGTTCAATAAAAATAAATAGTAAACCAAATCAGGGTATTCTCCGAATATAAAAAAAATGTTAATCTCTAAGTGCACAATGTTTTAAAACTCAAAAACCCCTGAAAACTATTTTATTTTTAAAACTTTTAAGATAAAGTAAGCTTCTAAAACTTACACGCATACTTTCGAATGTGTAAAAAATTATTTTTAGTTTAAAAAATTGTTTATGGAACTCATTTGAGTGCTGCTCGGGTTTTTACTTCACCCGTTATCGATACATCGATTCATCGCTGCCCAGCAACTCACATCTTTGACGCGACCAGCTGCAAATCGTGAATTAAAAATCAAAATAGATTAAAATGGTCGGTTGGAGCCGTTTGCTGACGCCGGCGGCCAAGTTCGCGAACTTCCGGGCTGTCCTGCAGACTCCCGCTTGTCGGAATGGTGAGTCCTACGCGCTGCGACGGCGGTAAACACATTCCACATTACGCAACCAACTACTCTGGATTTCTAGCCCTGCAACAACAGCTGCGCAGGATGGGCGGCGATCATGGACACCACCACATGACCATCAAGCCTTCGCGCTTCCAGTGGGACAAGTTCAAGGATCTGATGCACTTTTACGTAATGCTCGGCCTGATCCCGGTCACTGGACTGGTTCTCTATGCAAACATCTTTGTAGGCCCGGCGCAGCTGGCCGAGATCCCAGAGGGCTATGAGCCCAAGCACTGGGAGTACGAGAAGGTATGACAAGCCGCTTTATCTACGGGACCACAACTAAATATTTTCCAACTCCATTGCAGCACCCTATCTCCCGCTTCATTTCCCGCTACTTGTTGAACTCGGAGCAGCAAAACTACGAGAAATCCCTGCACTACCTGTTCGAGGAGAACGAGAAGGCGCAGATCCGGTAGGTCTTAACAGAAGCATTTAAATCCACTAGCTTCTATAATATGATTATCTTTTTAGCCTTCTGGAGGATCAGGTACGTCGCAAGATGTCCGAACGCAACGATTACCAGGCGTACTACTACCGACCCTCGGTGGCCAAGTACCACAGGGTATCCAAAGAGGCTGCCGACGAGCTGGAGGCTTTGCGTGGAGACTAAAACCCTTGTAATATTCATTTAAATACAATTGTTAGGCCCCCGTTTTGGGGGAAATAAAGTGTGAAATCGAGTTCGCAACATCAGCTTATTCACATTAATTAAAATACACAATAAATACTTAAGATTTAGCCAAACCCAGTGCGTATCGATTTAGCCCCACGCCTGATTCTTGCAGTAGTACAGCACCAGCTTGCCATTGGTCCCGTGGCACTCGTACAGGTTCTTAATTATCTGATCTGGGGCGGGAGCGAACGTCTGGTTAACGTAGAGGAACTAGAGTATAAATATTTATTGAGATATAGGGGATCTGGGTGGATGTTTGAAGGATACTTGCAATTTGCTCGTTGGCATCCAGTTTCAGGAACTTGTGGATAAACTTCTGGATCCAGCTGACGGTTTTATTGGGATCCACTGTCCACGTGCGCTTTTTGATGATGGGGACATTTCCCGTTGCGTTTAGAAGCACGCAAACTAAGTACGAATATTAGAAAAAATGATGACACCTTTGTGATAGAAAAAAAGGTGGGGATGTCTTACTCTTGGAGGAGTCCTTGTCGGCGGGCGTGGAGGAGGAGGAGGTGCTCAAGGCCCCTTGTGGTTCAGGTGTCTCTGCCATCTATTTGGAATGTTGCTAAATTGCTTAAGTTTTCGGGTAATTTACAAAACTTGAAAAAATTGTAAATATAAAACCTTAGGTATGACAAATCATTGATAAAAACATCGATAGTTGTCACGACTTTGAAATATATATATTTTTAACTCATGAAAGGTATTATAATTTTAGTCCTTTCCGACCCATTAAAGCACCTATATTCTTGATCAGCATCAACAGCCGAGTAAATCTAGCCATGTCCGTCTGTCCATTCTTATGCAAACTAGTCTCTTATTTTTGGAGCTATCCGAATGAAGTTCTGCAGAAAGTGTACGTTATTTATAATATTCTCATTCTTTCATATATAATTCGGGACGGCCCGGATCGGACCATTATATACAAGAAACAATCGGAAAATATTTAGAAAAAAAAAACTTTACCAGTTACAGCTTTAAAATTATCAAAAATTTGACAAGAAATAATTTTTTTTTAATTTAAAATAAATGTAGTATACAATTGTATTAACCTGGGAAATACTTGAATATGAAAGTTTTCCAAATTGAATTTAATGCCATTTTGATATTGCTATGCAAATTTTTTAAACTTTGATTTGTCCATGGATGGATTTAAGGAATTCAAATATTTACAGTCTTCTGAAAGTGTATTATAATTTTAGTTTGTCAAGAAATCATTTCCGACCCTATAAAGTTTATATATTCTTCTATATTTTCAGTAATTCAATTGTCAAGGAAATACCCTGAATATATTCCGCCTTGTGCTTTTCAAAACAGCCAGATCTAGCTGGGAAATAGCTACATGAGCAACGCAGGTCAACAGCTGTCACCGTAAACACGTGTGGAATTGGTTTATTTAAGAAATCCGGGAAAATAAACAAATTATGAATAATAATCTATTCGAAGGCTCGGATGATGAAGGAGACGATCTGCAGTTGACCACCAACCAGGACTATGCCAAGACCTACAATAACCTGCGCAAGAAGGAGCTCCTCCAGAAATGTAAAGCTACTGAATTGCTATCATTGCAAAATTTCTCATTAACTAATTTTAATTTCTTTAGATAAGGATCGAGGCTTGGACGTTTCGGAATCCGAATTCGACAGCGACAGCGAGTCATCCGAGGAGGATGAGGTGGACCCCAAGTTTGACCAGGACTTCTTCAAGACGCTTTCCTCCCTGAAGAGCAAAGACCCGCGGATCTACGACAAGGAAACACGCTTCTTCAACGAATCCTCTAGCGATGAGGGCGACAAGGAGGGGGAGGCTTCTCCCAAGAAGAAGAAGAAATCAAAGCCAGTCACCCTAAAGGATTATGAGAGGAAAGTAATTCTTGAGCACAATGGCAAGTTTGAGAGTTCGGATGAGGAGCAGCAGGAGAAGGAGGAGGAGGAATATCAGCGGGCACAATCTCCAACCGCTGTCGAGGAGGAGCGTCGTCTAAAGGATGAGTTCCGGAGTGTGATGAACCAGGAAGATGATGGCGAGGACGAGGAATTTGGCGGCATATTCAAGAAACGCAGCAAGACCAAGGAGCAAACGGAGGCCGAGGAGGCGGACTTTGCCAAGTGGCTGGCGGGCCAACAGGAAAACATTCAAGAAACGGACAAAAAGCAGCTGGAGCCACTTAAACAGTACTGGAACAGCAGCAAGCTGACGCAGGGCGAGAGCTTCCTCAGGGACTACATCCTCAATAAGGGCTATTCCAAAACAGATGAGTCCGCCATTCCTACCTATGACGAGATTGTGGGCGAAACCGCTCCTTTGTCGGAGGACGAACAGGAGCTGGAAAAGCAGGCGGAGTTCGAGCACAAGTACAATTTCCGCTTCGAGGAACCTGATGCGGAATTCATCAAGCGATATCCCCGCACCGTGGAGCAGTCCATCCGACGAACAGACGACAAGCGAAAGGAGAAACGTAAGGAGTTGAAGGAGCGCAAGGAGCAGGAGAAGCAGCAAAAGATGAAGGAACTCGACTTGATCAAGGAGATGAAGCGAAAGGAGATCGAGGAAAAGATACGTAAACTGAAAGCGGTCACCGGCAATGATGAGCTCGGTTTTCGCGACGACGAACTGGAGGAGGACTTCGATCCGGCAGCCCACGATCGACGCATGCAGGAGCTCTTCAACGATGAGTACTACAACGTGGACGAGGGCGAGGAGAAGCCGGAATGCCCCTCGGATATCGATGAGTTGGTCCTAGAGGACTGGGATAACTACGATCCCAGGCAGCACAAGGACGCAGGCGATGAGGATTACGAAGGGCACTGCGAGGACGATGACTTCAACATGGACTGTGACTACGATCCATCCACGGCCAAGGAGCAACTTCAGCAAGAGCTCATCGAGAGCACGCGCGGTCGCAAGGGCCGCAAGGGCAGGCGGAATCGCTTCATGGAGATGATCCAGGCCAAAAAGCCGGCATTCAATCCGGAAGATGAGAAAACCTACGGCGAGTACATAGACGAATACTATCAGTTGGACTGCGAGGACATCATTGGAGATCAGCCATGTCGCTTTAAATATGTGGAGACCACTCCCAACGATTTTGGTCTGACAATAGAGGAGATCTTGCTGGCCAAGAACAAGGAGCTTAACCAGTGGGCCAGTCTCAAGAAGGCTGTCCAAACGCGGCCAGAGCATGTGGAAAAGAAGGAGCAGCGTCTGTACAAGATGAAGGCCAAGAATGAGGACCTTAAAAGAAAGATTTTCAAGAGCCTTTACGGGGAGGGGTAAGTTCTTAATATTTTTTTATAAAAATTTTGACTGATCTTTACCTAAATTTAGTTCCGACGATGAGGATCAAGCAACGGGGGCGACTTCAAGTGCCCAACCCTCTGCCGAAACGCCTGCTCCTGCTGAATCGTCTCAGAATCCCACGGAAGGCTTATCCAAATCGAAGAGAAAGCGCTTGAAACGTAAAGCTGCTGCAGCAGCTGCCGCCACTTCCACACAAAATCCCAAAGAGGAACCCAAGGAGTTGCAGCAGCCAAAAGAGGCCAATGAAAGCCAAGCAAAGGACGCCTCTCCAGCTCCAAAAAAGAGCAAACAAGATCAAGGTGCACAAGGAAATGTTTCAGATCAGCAAACACAAAATAAATCAGAAAAGAACAAGATAAACAAAGGCAAAAAGGCACCTCAACCAACAGAAAATAAAACCGAAAATCACACGCATTATTCTGAAAAGAAAACTGAAAAAACACCTCAAAAATCAAACGGAAAAAATCCTTTTAATAAGCCACAAAATAGACCAAACTCAAAGACAGGACAACTGCCTAAACTTGTAGAAAATGGAACGAAAAGTCAAAAGCAAAATAATTTGGAAAAAAAAACTGAAACCCCACCGCAAAAATCTGAAAAAAATCCTTTTAATAAGCCACAAAATAGACCAAACTCAAAGCCAGGACAAACTCCATTTAATAACAAAAAAGGAAACTGTAAACAAGGGCCCAATCCCTTCAAGAAATCGGACCACAAGCCCAGTGGAGCCTTTCCAGCAAAGAAAACCCACAACTTCAAGGCGAAAAATAAAATGAACAACAACTCGAGTGGCATAACCGACGACCGACTAAAGGCCTACGGCATAAATCCCAGAAAGTTCCACAAGCGGGAGAAGTACGGAAAGAAGGAAAACTGAAAGGGAAAGAAACCTAATTCTTAATTTTAATAGTAGTTTTTATATATATTTTTGGTTATACCCTATGTACATATGATAACATTAAAAACCAGCACAGATACGAGCGAACTTAAACTTGAAATTCAAAAGGCTATTGCCACATCATCATCGGTGGCCTCTTCATCCTCCTCCTCCTCGGTGCTCCTCATGCGATCTAGTTGAAGACGCCGCTCCTGGATGCGAGTGCACTTGGGGCAAATCATATTCTTGCGCGTGAGGCAGACCCGGTGGTAGATGGAGTTGCACTGATCGCACTTGATACAGCCATCATCAAAGGGGAAGATCACTTCGTTGTTGCTGCAAATCTCGCAAATATAAGCCTGGGCCAGGCACATGTGGCACGATCGGATGTGGTCATCAAAAACCTTGAACACAGCCTGCAGGAACTCTGTGAGGGCTCCCGTGTCCACCTGAACCAAGTCACTTAGCGAGTAAAACTCATTTGACTGCGCCAGGTGCCGTCTGCCGCCGAGCTGCTGATCCACCAGTTTCTGATCACTGGCCAGCTTGCAGGCGGCCAGATAGTGACGCATGTGGACCAGATTCTGGCGTAGTTTCTTCACGGCACACAGCTTCTCAACGAACACAAAGAGCTTGGGGTTGTCCTCCTCCAGCCGGATGAGCGGCTTGTTCAGGAACAGCCGGATCTCCTGGAGCGAAGTGCGGGAGACCCGCCTAGGGGAGAAGTCCCAGTTGTGGATTATGCGGGCTGGTATAAAGTTACTGTCGTTCCAATGGCAGCGGGGACAAAAGTACAGCCCACTGTAGTCGCACAGACGTGGCTCTATCCAGGAGTTTTCTTTAGAAAAATAATTAATTAATTATTTTGAGCACATTCCTCCCCGGGATTATAACTCACTTAGGTTAAGCAGCGTTCCGCACTCGGCGCACTTGTATCCCTGGGCGGCCAGGCCAATCTCCGGGCAGATCTCCGCTACGGGATACTGACGCTCCGAGACCAGGACGTGAGCGCACACTCGCTTTACACTATCTATGCACTTTTGGTGCACCAGGTAGCCACAGTCGCTACACACGTACGACGCCTGCACCACGCTCCAGATGATGGCGGTGCAGTGATCGCAGTAGTTTCTCTTAGCGGCCGCTTGCAGGCGACTCCGCTTGCCGTGGTGCGGGTGATGCGGCACAAAGTGGTGTCCCACCACCGCCCGGATGGCGTTCATCAGGACAATGTCCGAGGAGAGCGACTGCTGCTCCTGGGCCTCCTCCAGCTGTTGCAGGGAGTAGCGCAGGTCCACTAGGTGCCTGACCAACCAGCGCCGCTCCTCGCTGAGTTCTTCGCTCAGCAGGACGAGATCCCGACAGTGGGCAATGGCCGCCTGCAGATCCTGGATATTGGCGTCGCTGGTGAAGATCAGGCGCCACTGCTCGCGAACCAGCGAAGCGGGAATGGGCAGCCCCCGGTACTGGCCCTGCGGAGCACCTTCCTCAGAGCCCCCGGCATCGGATCCAGAGCCCGATCCACCAGAGAATGCGCTGCCAACTGTTGCTCCAGACAGGGCGGAGCTGTGCGAGAGCAGAGTGTTGGCGCTCTCATTGAGGATGTGGGCCACAGCGCCGGGAATGCTGGTGATGCTGTCGCGCCAGCTCATATTCTTTTTGGCCAAACAGGGGCGGGGGAGGGGAATTTTCGATGAAAACAGAAAACAAAGACTTTTATTTATATTTTTTAATTTTAGTGTGACTGTTAGAGTTTAAATTGAAAATGTTTTCAATTTGGGCGAAAAGGATACGATTTTCGACGCAATGGAAGCTGGTCATACTTGAACGAAAAACGAGCGTGAAGGGTTGAAAGCTTTGATAAGCAGCCGTATAAGAGAATTTTGATAATTTCCCAATACATTACAGCCATCTATTATCGGAAAATGAGCAATTTTGCGCCATCTGTATGTGGAGACTGCACAACACTGTTCCCAGTATCTGGTCTAAATCACAATAGATGGTGCTTAACATAATGCAACACATTTTTTTTATTTCACGATTTCTATTATAAAAATGTTTTTTTTATGAACACAGAAATACCCGTTAATTCACTTTTGTTAAGTAAAAAATTGTATAATAGTAATAGGCTAATAATGTAATTTTATTATGTTGTAAAATAAATAATTATATTTAATTAACGATATGGAAGACAGTCCGCTTGTTAATCCCGAATTTGTTTACAAAAAGCCCAACTCTTTGTGAGCCCACCTGTCTAAGCGTTTTTATTGCTCTCAAAATTTAACTGCCCAAAAACGAGATCTAATCAAAAACGATGTTCGGATTATTTAGTCAAAATGCAAATCCATATTTCACTTAATTAGGGCAAATGAATGGGAATAAACCAAAACGATGCGAATCAAGTTGGATGCTAATCGGGTTTGGATTCGGCGAATGAAAATATTTAACACTTCTTTAGCCGCTTTTATACGAGATCTATAAACGGTCTGAAAACAATCAACTTGGCCGATTCTGGTTTCAGAACAGAAGGTATTGTTACTAAGTTTTTTTATAGGCAACTATCAGATTATATCAAGTCAGGAAGTTGATAAAATCGCATGTTTTATTTGAAAATGCTCTACCAGGATCTCAGATGCAATCTCATTCTTATCTCTCTGTGGAAATGCAAATGCATTTTGTTAGTTTAATCTTTAAAAATGCTTCAGTTGGCCAACTCAAGGCAACTCGCATCGTTTTATTTATGCTAATGAACCATGTTTTTCGTTCGAATTAGGCACTTATTTTAGAACTGTTATTTGAGATCGATAAACGGTGCTAAAAAAAGTCCATAAAGATCACTTTTGTAGAGCAGGTTCCGCGCCTGTGTAATAAAAACTCTAGAAAAGCGCCGAGATCTGCGGTTTAGGCAAAGGGTTCCAACTCCTTTGGCGACTAATTGAAAAGCGTCTCTGAAACCAAAAGTGGCGAGCAATGTTTCTATTTATTGTTGTTTACTCAGCCAGAGATCTGTAAATCTTTTATCGCTTTTAGCTTGGTTTTTTTTGCGGTTTATGCAAATCAGTGGCGCGACGGAGACCAACAAGTTTACGCTCGCTTTTGGTATTTGTTTTGTTTGTTTTTTGCAGCAGTTATTTGTTTTTTATTTAACGTTTGGTGTTTTTTTTTATAACCACGTTTTTTGTTTGCCCCCGAATGTCCAAATGTCTAAATGGCATTTGTGTTTCTTTCCGAGCAACAGGTGGGCACTACATAGAGATGCCGAAAAGAGTACAAGTATTTGAAATAAAGCTCTATGCAAATTCCAAGCATTTGCCCGGCCAACGGTGCGTATACGCGATGGCTAGGCTGGGAGGGAGCAGCAGGAGCTGTAGCAGAAGCAGAAGCCGGGTCCGGAGAGCACGGTCAGTGGCCATTAAACAGATTACATGTTTGGCCACTGATTCACTGCCGCTAAGAGCCGTTTAAGCCCGGCGACAACAACAAACTGCCGCGATAACAACTGCAGTGAGCGGTTTTTACACGGAGAGAAAGGTCCTAGGGAGTCTGAGAATATATCCAAGGGTATTTCTTTTCAAATAAAGCCAAGAAATCAAATTGATTTATAAATTTTATGAGAATTTTAAAGCCTGTTGTAAAAATTAAAAATATATCTCAACCTCTAATTTTAGAATGAATCATAAAAACTTCGCTAATTTCAAGAAAGACCAAGACACCTTTCGACTTCGAAAATTCTACAAATATTAAGACCAAAATGCACAAAGATGTATGTATAAATAGATAATGAAAACTCCTTTAATTTACTATTAATTCAATTGAATTTACAATTAATGAATGACTTAACATTTCCCAGCAGTGTGCCAAACGAAGGCTGGCTTCCAGAGCCAGAGAAAAAAATGGCCAGACAAACACATCGCAGACCCAATGAATGCACAGGCATGCCAGGCCAAGGGAGAGGATTGGGGAGGGCAGAGGAGCACAGCAGCAGCTCGGGCCCGGGCAGTTCAAGTGCACATGGGCTGCGATGCTGCTTGAATAAACAATTGGCGGGCTTTGGGCAGTCGGCGTGCAAACAACGCGACTCTTGTGTTGGGATAGGCTGCATCCTGGCCAAAGGAGCTCCATCCAGAAAGGGGGGAGGGAGGGGGTGTGCATGTGGCCCAGACCGCAGGAGACAACAACACGTTGCAAGTTCGATAAATGGCCCGGCTCTTTAAAATAAACTTTGCTTGCAATGGCTTTCTGATAAGGCTGACAAAATTACGCATACGCCGCATGTGACGCTGCAGCTGCTCTGCCGGCGTAGCAGTCGCAGCTCTCTTTCTCTGCCAGCAGAGTCTGACTCTCTCACGCTTCTAGACTCTCTCTCTCTGTCCCTCTATCTCTCTTTATCCAACAACTTGTATGAATGTGTTTTCCATTTTTCCGGCTTTCTGGAGACGCCTGCTAAGCAAGCCTTTGGCGATACGTATCAACTGCTTTTGAAATTATTTATAGAATTTGAAATGAGGCGCCAGTGCGTTCCTCGACGGGTTAGTTGCCGCTGGAAAATTATGCTTAGTTTTATTACGTGTTAATAATTAAGAAAGCAAACTTGCCCCGGCGGCACATGTGGGACCAGGGGCATATGTCGCCATATCGACTGCCTGCCCTGCCCCCTTTGCTTCCGTTTTCCTTCAAGTTTTTAGCCCTTTTTTCTTGCCAAGCTTATGGAGGCCGCCTGGGAACTAATTTCTGCTGCCGCAAAAGTTAAACGAAAGTGTTGCCCGCTGGGTTCGTCTCCTCTAGTTGCTCCTATTTATAGCCAAGTGGTTGCAGCCCAGGACAGCAGGTGTCTACGGTGGGAAAACACCTGGCCACTGCAGCAGGTAAGTCACCAGAAGTTGGAGCTCGCTTCACTGCTATAAATTGCACTGAGCCCCAACGAAATTGCGCCTTGATTTGACTCGCACGAGTTCTGGAAATACAAAACACAGAGGATTGGGAATGTCTGGGGAATATTAGAACTATATTAGATGGAGTTTTGAATAGAAGGTTAAACAAATAATATACCAATAATTTTTGTTACCACGCTTTAATAACGTATTTAATTTGAAAGAAGAAAATAATTTTAAATTAAAATTAAATGGGATTGCCAGTTGAAACAATTCACAGAAGATGGCCTTATTTATTTAACACATATATCCTTAAAATTGATTAAATGATATATTTTGATAAACCTTTTAAGAAATTATACGTATCTCAATTTGAAGTTGTTCATTACATTTACATTATGAAAAATGTGTGCTAATGCTTGTCTAATCATTAAGCTAAAAATCTAGCGTTCTTGTAGGCCAAATTCTTTGGTGAGATAAAATCAGATTAACACATAATTAGGGTTTGCCTAACAAGATAAAGATAAGATTAACTACCTTACAAAATATTTGTCTAAGCAGGTGTTACCACTTCCATAGCTAACAATTTTAAACGTATTAAAACATATTTTTATATCTATAAGAAATAATAAAAAAGGAACAATAAATACTTTAATTTTTAATACTTAATTACTTTAATTCTTAATATAAACAAAACATAAAAACCTTATAAAGTTCTTAACGAAATTTAAAGAAAATGGTTTAACTTAGTAACATTTTAAAGCACGCTTTTTAAATTATATAAAGTTGGTCATAATTTAAGCTAAATTTTAAATGCTTTAAAATTATTATTATTCGAAGCCTTTTACATCTCTGATACTTGAAAATCAATTAAAACTATTTACTTGCTATGCCCAAAATTTGATTAACAAATTACAAGGCTGGCAGTTTTTGTTTTGCCTTTCCAAAGCATTTTCTGCCTTTTCCTGAAAAAGTTATCTGCTATTTCGAATTCTTTCAAACAACGCTTTTAATTGCATTTCGAATTTTGTGCTCCATCAGTATCAACAACGGAACGGACAACGAAAGTATCTGCCAAACAAGAGGCGGCAAACAAACAGTAGCCACCGCATACTGTAGCAAAGGCATATATAGACCGGCATTCTGCCAATGTCGTCGGCGTCGACGGCTCCGCCGGCAGAGCAGCTTTTGGCGCCGCCGACGCAGTTTCCGCCTCGCAATCAGTCGCCAGTTTTTAGCCTCTGTCTCGGTCTCAGTCACAGTCTGTCCGCCGAACGGAGCGCATCGCAGGGCAGCCACACGCGAATTTTGTGCCGTCGACTTCGAGGCGTGCTCCACCAGCGATTCATAAAAAACACAAAATTCGCGTCTCCGGGTGTGGGAATGTGAGTGCAGTGTTTTTTGCCGGCTGTGATAGCTGCACGGAAATAAATAAGGCTCTAAAATCAAAATAAAATAAACAAATAAGCAAACAAAAATCGTAGAATTTAATGTAAATTTTAAAACGGAAAAGAGATTTTCTTAATTAAAATTGTGCCTTTAATATTTTAAAAATATATAAAAGAAAATATAGAACAAGAAATATTCCAAAAAATAAATATTAAAAAAAAAATCTAAATTATTTCAATTAAAAAACACTGATTATAAAAAGCTTAAGGATGATTTAAATAATATAGGAAACTTGTTTGTTTGTTTTTCTTTTTTTTAGATAATTGTTGGCTAAAATTTGTATAAAAAATATATTTAAAATATGTGCTAAACGTTTTATTTGATTTATATTTTATTTTGCTCTTTCAAAGTTTTGGTTTTACAATTAAAATTAAATTACCAACTATAGTAGCTCGCTTTGATTTAAGAATACCTTTATTTCAGTGCAAAATTGCGTGTGAAAATTAGAACTAACTTAGTGCCGATCGGTATACTTAGTGTTTTGTGCTCAGAAATCCTTCTGTTCGCCTTTGTGGCTCTGGATTTGGCTTTGTCCCAC
Source organism: Drosophila ohnishii (assembly GCA_018905755.1). Classification (NCBI taxonomy): domain Eukaryota; kingdom Metazoa; phylum Arthropoda; class Insecta; order Diptera; family Drosophilidae; genus Drosophila; species Drosophila ohnishii. Next base: position 4,453 of record JAEIII010014961.1, on the reverse strand, counting down.
TGCCGGACAATGACTGGCCAATGTCAATGCCATTTTACATGAGGCATTGCCCACGGCATCTCAACCCCTTCCGACGTTTCCATTGATCTGTTAATTTAAATGAAACCGTTTCGCCTGTTTTGTGTAGTGTAGTGAGTTGCAAGAACGGAATACCCGAGAGTACAAAGGAGCCGGGCATAAAAGAAAAGTGTCTGAAGGCATTGTGGAAAGTGTCCTGTCCACCGGAAGCTGTCGCCCGAAACTATGCAGCAGTAGAGAGACCCTCATCCGCCAGGGAATACGTGGAAAAATTCATTGCCATTTAAGTGAAGGCTGGTAAGTCCGAAAACTATTTTAAGCGCTTACCTTTGATGGCATCTGTCGGTCACGTAAACGGGGGAAAAGTCCAAAAAATAATGCCATATTGCCCTGCGGTCCACTTGAAGTCAGATATTACCGAATGGAAGGAAATAATGCACAGGGCGCATTTATAGTTTGCGATAATTGAGCGGGCGTCGCCTATTAAATAACATTTACTTATTTTCTCTATTTTTTATATTTTTTATATTTTTTGCCATCGCGTATCGTCTTTAGTCAACGGCAAACAAACTACTCCAAAGGCAAACAAAGCCAAAACAACGGCAATGAACTGAAAATTGACTATGCATGTTTGTGCAGCTCATTAATAAATACGAGTATAACTCGGGGCAAATACAAAGAGACCGGGCAAATTCGGCTTTTAGTTGCCCTTGCCGGATTTCTTGGCCATATGCTTTTGGGCTCAAATATTTGCAGAACGTCTGTAATCTTCGGACAAACTCTTCTAAAATGTTTACCCATTTTATTTGCATTTATATCATCGAAAAATTATGCAGAAAAGCTAAATATATCTGTTAACAAGGGATGACAATTGAAATTATTACAAAATTTTATTATCAAACGGAAACAGGAAAAACGTAATGTTTTCCGTTTAATAGAAATCAAAGGAAAGGGGTTTTTATACAACATTTATTTATAAAGAGTATTTAAATACACTAAAGTTTGCTAGTTCTGCCTTGTCTGATTTTTCCTTTCAAGATTTAGAGTCTTAGACATTAATGATCTCCCAACGGCATTATGTTGATTGAGCGATCTCCGGCTTAGCAGCGGAAATTGAAGCTGTCGAGGGGCTAGTCAATATGTCAACTTTCCGCCTGCGAATTTTCCGATTTATGGGTGCACAGCATTAAGTGTACATATATTTTCTTAACGCGATAATTGCATATTGCAGTCGTGTCGAAATAGGTTTGTAATTACTGGATATAAATCGCGGTTTGATAGGTGTCGCAATTCTTCGAAAATATATTCATTTCTTGGGTGTCGTCTTTGACAGTTGGATTTTCCGTTGAATTGGTTTGTGCAATGTGTGATATTCATATAAATTGCTTTAAAGTCGGGGTTGATTATAGAAGAATTATAATGTGGCAATGGTGAACAGTTTTAGTATTTAATAACAAAATGTATATAGTTCTTAGAGAGGGGTTGGGCTCTTGAATTTTTCTTTGAAATTATGATTAATGTTTGTGATTTGGATCATTAGCATTGCTGGACTCCTTATCTTTATTTCCAGTTGCTATGTACAATGTTTGTACAAATTTAATGTATTATTTTAAAAAATAAACAAATCAAAAACCCATCTTTTATGACTTTCTTTTGATTTGCTGGATTAGCATATGCATGCAAATTGAAACATTAAAATTGTAGAAATTTAATTGATAATAAAAATAAAATGATTAGGCGGCCAACTGATTGATCTGGCAAGTCTTAATTTAATTTAATTATTTATATATATTTTTTATTTAAACTTGTTTGTTTCCACCACCACCATATACTGTTTATTGCCGCCAAATAAGCCTGGCTTTATCTCCATGCGGGCTGTCCCCAACTTGTCTTAATTAAATGGCAAATGGCGAATTCTACGGAGCTCCGGTAGCCCGCGTTCCGCCCAAATTGACGGGGACAGGACAGAAAGTTTTGACAAAAACATTTTCGGTACACATTTGTTAACTGTGGGCTTGACATGGCGACAGTGTTGAAGGCTCTCCCCTTTGTCGCCGACTCTTGTGACTCTAATTCGTGGCAGCAGCAAGAGCGGGAGCTGCCGACAACCGCCTGAAAAACAAATGTACTTTGATGTAATACACATAAACATTTGCACGATGCGAATAACTGCAAAAGGGAACGCCACCAATATTAGTTGGAAAACAGGGCGTGAGGGGAAGGCAGGAAAAATTAAAAATGGAAAAGGGGACTCTGTGTCATGAAACCAGAACAGCTGAACAGAACAATGTATGCCAATTTAGGAGCCTGCTTGCCTGCCATCACCTCTCCGAGAACAAGTATAAATCTTCATGAGTCAGTGTCAGAAACATGTACGACTTTTCACTAAAAAAGCAATAGATGCAAATATACAAATGAATTAAAATTTGCCACCAATTTGCATTCGATGTCGTCATGTCGTGCCATTAACACAGAACACTGACTCAGGCCAAGCCGCGTGAGCAATCACTGCAGGAGATAACTGGGGGACCTACGTCTCAATTAGGTCATTTGTGAATGGTACTCGCGCCAACATTGCGAAATATTTAAATTAGAAACAGGCCCAGTCCCATAGTAGTATCCGCCACTTGTTGCCCGATAAATTCCGCATATTCGCATCTCATATTAATATTGTTAAACGAAACCAGGCAGTTGATGCTGAAAGATCGAGAGAGTCCGGTCCCTCGCCAGCCAGATGTCGGCAAGTTAGCGGTGCAGATAGAGAAAAAAAGGGTTTAGTTTATGTAAATTCAGATATATCAGGGAAATAGCTACAAGATTTTGGGTAGTAAAATTGAAAGAAATTTAATAAAATAATTAAATGTTAATTCTGTGTAATGTTTTGAACTGAATTATAATTTATTACATTTGTTTTTATCCTTGAAAAAAGGTAGGTTTTTTATTTATCGATTTGATAAGCTTAGTTAATGATTTTTATAATTTAAGTACCCGTTTTGTATTTTAAAAAATTGTAATAAAGTTTTCCAATATAAATATAATTTCCTCCAGTGCTTTGCCAAAGTAAACTCCTAAATCAAGTAGCTGGACTAGCTGCGGTAAAAAACAGCTCCAAAGGTAACAAAATTAACAAAATATATATATGCGGCAAAAATAAATAGCCAGAAGACGAACAGGTTTGAGGCATTAACCTGGCCTTACACTCGGATTGACTTTCAGATGCAGTTGCATCCCACAGATGCGAAGATATGTACGTGTTCGGCCCGAGTGAAAAGCGCTGTCCGTGTCCATGTTTACATAAATATTAGCTCGCCGGCATAGCGCATAATTGTTGTGAAAGATTGGCGTGAATTATTTGCGGTGGGCGTGGCATGCGGGCTTCGGATTAGTCCTAATCAGCATTTTGCATTAGGGGCAGACTTTCCCACGATCGCCGGTCATAAGGTTTGAATTTTGATAAGCCTGTATTTTTGTATATTTTATATATTTCCCTGACTCCTAAAATATATTTTGGAGCACTGGGATTTCCCCTTTATTGCATTCAAGATTTTTTTTTTTGTTGTGCACATTTTCTGATTTTGGCTTTTTGATTTTACCAGAATTTCGTCTGCTGCAATTCCAGTGAATCATCGTGACGTTATTTCGCTGATCTTGCCATTACGTTTTTATCCGTTGCATTCATGCTGGGCTTTATTTTCGTTTTCGGAACTTGTTGTCTTTGTTTACAGGCCCAGGACAATGGCCATTGTCCCGGGTTGTTTATGCATTGCTCTTAAAAACAAGAAACAAAGGAGTCTCATTTAATCATAATTCCCACTGATTGCCGATGTTAAGCAACCTTATATTACATTTTCATCACCTACGAGAACCATTTGGGCTTAATAACAGAGCTGTGCGACCCGCGCCTTTTAATTGCCCTTGTACGATAGCAATCTGTAGCTAAATAATATCATTTTTAATTTATGCAAAACGCCAAGCGCCGTCACCTGGACTGGCGCCTCGGAATCGGTATCTCCAGCGATTTGCCTGCCCGTGTTAACAATAATTGGCGGCAGCCGCCTTTGAGCGCGTGCGCAACGCAACCCGTTTAATCTAATTTCGTTAACCGTCTGTGGGCAGCTGGCATAAGTATACACATATATTTATTTCGGCCACTATCTGCTCGCCCGATCGAAAGACAATTAGCCAAATAAGTCGTCGGGCAGCAGGGACCCGTGCCAGGTCTTAATTAATTGGCATGCATTGTGTGTGTTGTCGGACTTGATGCGATGCCAAGTTGGCAGCGATTATCTGCCTCGATAGGCGCGACTGAGGAGTTATGCAAACGTAGCAGGCCACTTCGAGGGCACTGCAAAAAAAATATATATATTAATTGGGGGATTAATGGAAAGGCTGTACAAGAAATAGTAAACTAATTGCTTTAGCCGTAAAGTGAAAA
>JAEIII010014938.1:0-11663 GCA_018905755.1 Drosophila ohnishii | reverse complement strand
ATTCTACCTAATATTACACTGAAACATCACTGTCGTGATTTAGCACTTAGAAAAAATCAAATCTATATAAATACGGCCTTACTGTATTATGTGCCATAATGCCTGAATTATCCTTGCAGAGCCGCCGCGCCAGACAGGACATTCACACAAACATGAGGAGGCCCTGGGGCCCGTTGAGGGCGAGGAACCATACTTTTCGGCCTCCTCCTCGAACATGAATATGAAGATTGTGCCCGGAGCAGTCACCTTCCAGAACATCGATGAAATGACTAAAGTGGGTGTCGATTGGTTAAATTTGGCACCAACCATGTATTTTTAAACTCTTTTTCGATGTATGCATATTTTTTCCCTCACAGAAGTCGGCACTGAATCCGCCGGGCACGTTGGCCTACATCACCGAGGAGGAGGCACTGCTCGTTCGCGTCAACAAGGGCTGGCAGTATATTGCGGTGAGTTTTTTGGCCAAAGCCAGAGTGCACAGAGACAAGTTTTCAGTGGGGTTTTTATTTTTGAAGATTTATTTATAATGATAGAATTGGTAAAAGGTGAAATGGAGACAAGTTTGGAAAACAGTTATTGGAGATTCGTGTTCTACAGAAGGCTATAAATATTAAGCTTAAGAAATAGCTTCTGATATTTAATATATATAATTTCTTTCGGTGTGGTTTCTGTTTCGGTTTCGGCTTGGGGTTGGATTTGATTTCTGGCTCCTAAGCAAACAGAGGGACCTTCGGGTAGCACTTTTAAAATGCCAAATATGACAGGCGCTGAGCCCGCTGGCGGGCGGTTATTATTTTATAGATCCCGCTCCGCCGCTCCGGCTGTGTTGTTCCATTATGGCCATAAGCCCCTCAGAAAAGAAAGCGGCAAATGCATGCAAAAATAGAATGGAATTGGCGGATAGCGATGGGCCTGGCCAGAAGCAAGAGCGTGTGTTTGTCTTTTGCTCGCCTTATTTATTTATTTATTTATTTTTCCTTGCCTGCCATAAAATAAGGTTTGTTTGGCATTGCCCTTGTATCGAGTCGTTTTTTATTTGCACATTAAATGTTGCAGACGTTCAGACTGATTGCCAATCACATGTGTGTCTGGGTGGGTGTGTGGGAGTATCTGCGTTATTCAATTATATTGACTTGCGTTTGGCTTTTCACTTGTCCCGGTTAAGGAATACCAGGACACCGAAGTACAAGGCTGCAAGGATACGAAGAACATCCAGCGACATGTGGCATGTGGCAGGCAATTTGAGTCAGGCAGCCAGTCAGTCAAAGCTTCAAAACATTTATTGATGAAATATAAAACATGCATCGGTAGATCTGGTCGGGGTGCCTCCAGGATCCTGCCTTGGGGCCATAAATTCCTGCAGCAGATTAAAAATAATATTAAACGAAAATCGAGGGTTTTATTGTCGTCCCCTGGACACTCTCTCCCAACATGCCGGAATTTGTCGATTGTCGGTGCCACATGCCAATTAATCTCGCCAGTCCAAGGTGAACTCGTGCCAGTGGGAACCTTTTATTACCCGAACTCCCTGGCAATTTGCTCGGGTCAGCATTTGTGTGGACGACCTCTGAAGTTGGCGAAATTACACGCAAAATTGCTCGATTCCCCGATAGCTTGTTAAACATTAAAGTGGCCACAATTTCGGCTGCTTGTTGCGTTATTGAAATCATCCGAAAATGGTAAAATGGAAAATGGCCGGCACAGGGGAGGAACTACATGCACACCTACATACATACATATAGCATGTAGTGCCAGTTGCCTGAATTGTGCCAAAGTGTACAATATTCTCAGAATTGGGGAGCTGCAAAAAACTGCTCGAGATTCGATTTCCGCTTCCGTTGTTGCAGGGCACAAAAGCCAGCACAGCATGGCTGTGCCTGGTGGGCGTGGCCGAGCCTTCAGGCAACCAAGCTCCTAGCTCCCGACTTCTCCTGGCTATGCTGGATGCTGGCTCCTGGCAACTGGCATGTGCATAAGGCAGCCCCGAATGAAAACGAAATCTCTTGCCTTTGACGGCAGCATTTAAATACTTTTGACAACAAAAACCCGGCGCAGGACCATGAACTGTCAGGGTGCGCCGGGTAATATGGTAAAATCGAGGCAAAGCTAAAAAGGGCCCTTTGTTGGTGAACTCGAGAGGGAGTCAGGAAGTCGTCTACACGGGAAGAAAAATAGTTAACAGGATTTTAATGCAGATTATATGAAATGGAAGCCATAAATGAAACGGAATCTTCATAACCAACTCACAAACTTTAAGATATTGGTAGTTGTAGAAGAATTTAAAAACTATTTAATTATAATTAATGTCTTATTTATTTGACAACTTGTGTTTAGTCTAGGGAGCTATTTAGTGATAATTTTTTATCCAGTGTAGCCGACTTCCCATTTGCATTTCGTATTTCGTCTGGGCCAAATACACAGCTGTCTGCCGAGATACCGAGATTGAAGCCGAGGCGCCATCCTAATTAGATTTCAGTACACGAGTCGACTACTTAAAGTTCAAAATAGTAATTAAAACTTTTGTCAGACGACGTCGCGCATTATGGCAGTCGAAAATTTGACCCTAATACAGGTCGGGATTGAGACGGAACTGGGAGAAAAGGGAACTAGTAGGAGCGGTTGGTACAGGGACCGCGACTGGGACAGATACATAAATTCCTACACGTAATGCAAATATTTGAGGAAAAGTTTCAATACAACGGCGCTGATTTCATCTCATCATAATGGTTCGAGTGAGAGGAGCGGCTGTGTTTGCCTTCTGTTGGCAGTCGCGCTGAAATATTAACTACTTGAAAGGGTCTGTGGAACATATACATATATATTTGCGCAGGGCTCTTGTTTTATTAATTACAAATTCGTCAAACGCTCGTTGTTTGTCTCGTCAGCAGGCGGCCGCCTTTTAATTACAATTTTCGCATTTAAAGTACAATTTTACTCTCCCAACAGCTGGGTACCTTGGTGCCGATTGCCACGCCCGCGCCGCCCACAACGGTGGCGCCCTCGATGCGATTCGATCTGCAGTCGAAGAACCTGCTCAACAGCCCGCCGCCCCCGCTCAATACGCCCACGGTGAGTGATGGAAATCGACTCGACTTTTCATTTTTTTTCCCATCTTTATATTGTGTTTCCCATTTGCCATTTTCCACTCGTACATCTACTCGCACTCGCTCTCGTATCCTCCGGCGGGATAATGACATTGATGCTGGGCGAAAATTAAGAGCGCTTCGAATGGAAATCAGAAGTTCTAGCTGGGATTCCCTTTGTGCGCGCATTAAGAGTACTCGACTTTGATGAGTTAAAAATGAATTATTTATCAAGCATCGATTCAGCTGGCGTCCGATTGTCATTTCCCGCCGAGAGAGCCTCTAACAGAACACTCTACTAACTGAACTATCAGTGCTATTTGGACTAAACTATAGCATTCCAAGAAAGAAACAGAAATAAAGACCACACAATGCTTTGTTCCTAATTTCATGACACTAAGTTATAAAATACACGAATAATTGTCCCTAATATTTGAAGAAGAGGAGTCTCCTGACTTTATTTTAAAAATTTTACCAAATATTAAAATTCAATAAGTTAAATATTAAAATATGAAAAGGGAAATTATTCGTGTTTATTTTTGCAATATAACCTCTTGTAATTAATACTTTTACAACAGCAACTAGAGCCAATTTTATTGATAAGCCTTACTAAACTTATTTATAATTAATTGTCGTTAAATGCAGTTTACAACCGCGCCCGAATACGAAACGGTAATTAAATCCATAATATCGCATACCGTAGTGTCGACTAAAAAAAATAGCAAAAAAAGAACCAGCGGTGAAATTCGAAAATAGTGGAACGACTCTTGCACATATACTCGTTGAATAAATAATTTGATTTTGTTTGCTGGCCAATGAAAATATTTCTAATTAGCGAAAATTGCATTTTCAGTTCTGTTGTTGTACGCGGAACAATTGGTGTAGTTTGATTTTCTGCTTTTGTCTCTGTCTGTCGATGGTTTTTGTGTTTTCATTAATGCGATGGAAACTCTCTTTTTCCTATTCAAATAAGAGTTCCATGTTTATTTACATTTATATCTCTCTATCTGTGTTATGTGTGTGTGATTTGCTTTTTTACCTAGTCGCTTCTTGATTGAATTTCGTCCTTTTGTTTTTGGGTAATCCCTGAAGCTTAGTTCTCAACGATTCGCATCCCACACGAAGGCCAAGAACGTTGAGAACTCCTTTTTGTGTGTGTTCGTTCGGTGTTAGAATGCCTTGAATTCCCATTTGGATTTATTAAATTAAAAGTATTTTTGTCCCCCATCTCATGGCTGCGTCTGCGAACAAAATTAACGGGATCGAAAAAAAATATGAAATTAAAATCACAATTCCAGTGGTATCCGCGAATGGTGAGTCCTCCTTGTCCCCCGCCCTTCAATTAAGCTAGATCCAACCTTTGAGCTCCTGCCCACGTCCTATGATATTTTTTTCCTAGCCTCGAAGGAGGTTTCCCTGCGGCATTTTTCGTTGTTTTTGTTATTAGACCTCCAAGACAATTATTTGAAGTATTTTACTATCCATTATGCCCACCCATCATTTTTTGCCAGGGGCGGAACCTCCCTCGGCAACGAAGACCTTTTGTTAAGCAAACAATTTCTGGCTATTAAATTCTGTATTAATTAGATCTTAAAATGCTTGACATAAATTCCGCATTAATTTCATGCCATATTTTTCCGGATCCGGAATAGCTACGCGTGGCGGCACTGAACGAGCCCTCCGTCGGCGATTTGCAGGGGATCCGGGGTGCGGACTTTGCCTGCTATCGGCAGGGTCGACGAGCCGGCCTTCTGGGCACCTTCAAGGCATTCCTCTCCTCCAGGTAAGTACTCAGCACTGAGCTCGCGGCGAGTGTGTCTTATCTTTCTTTAGATTTTTCACGCGTCTTAGGCTTGTTTTCCTCCTCGGTTCGGTTTAGTTTTCCAGCGCACCAAGCTATTAAGATTTTCCCCTAAATCCCCTTGTATTTGAAGCTTCAATGCGCCGCGTTGCTCATACGCCACGTTTCCCGGCTGAGCCGACACTTTGGGAACTCATTAGTTGCCGCATAATCTTGATATTTGAAGCGGAGCGAAAATGAAAACGAGGAAAAAAAGAAAACGCGCTCAAAGTATGAAAACAAAAGCTTGGGAAAACAATTTCGTGCGATTTATTTACCCAATGTTCAGAACTCGAGTTCGCCGGGGGGGAGGGTGAGGTGGAAAAACATAAATAAATAAGCGAACAAAGCACCTGCCCCTCAGACATCTTTTGATGGCAGTTTGTTTGTTCGGTTCGCGTGTAATTGCCGCTCGTATGAAGGCCATAACTTGAAACTCTCGCCTGCAGGGTACAGAATCTGGACTCGATTGTCCGTCCGGCTGACCGGGACCTGCCCGTGGTGAATACGCGCGGCGATGTGCTCTTCAACTCGTGGAAGGGAATCTTCAATGGCCAGGGCGGATTCTTCTCGCAGGCGCCGAGAATCTACAGCTTCAGTGGCAAGAACGTGATGACGGATCCGTTGTGGTAAGATTTATATTTAAAAAATAATCATATAATTATAAATTTAATTAAATGTTTGTACTCTCCCTCTCAGGCCCATGAAGATGGTCTGGCATGGTTCCTTGCCCAATGGCGAGCGCTCTATGGACACATACTGCGATGCCTGGCACTCGAGCGCCCATGACAAGTCCGGTTATGCCAGCAACCTAGAGGGTCACAAGTTGCTTGATCAGAAGAGGCAATCCTGCGATGGAAAGCTGATCGTCCTGTGCGTAGAGGCCCTCTCGCAGGATCGCAAGCGGAAGAAGCGCGACCTCGGCGGTGGCAGGTACTTACACGTGTCCTATTGATTTGGCATTAAGGTTTTATGGCTTGCCAACTTTGCTCATTACATCTCAGTGGCCCTGGGCACTTGGACACTGAAAGAAATATTTTACTTATAAAAATTAAATTTTTTAAAAGTCCAGAAAAATTCATTTGCAGGCTTAAAATCATGTTAGCTTAGCTATATATATTTTAATATATGAATAATTAATATTATATCATTTTTTCTTCACGTGTATGTTCACAGCTACCGCAACAGTCGCAGTAACAGTCATGACGAGAGCGAAAGTCTGGAGTTCAGCACGGCCGAGGAGTATGCAGCGCATTTAGAAAATTTACTGCTGTAAGCGGAACCGGAAGAGAGAAGCAGCGGCAAGCGAGTCACACAGTCACACCAAACCATACTCATTCATAAAACAAGGCGAAACAAAAACAAAAACAAAAACCAAACAAAACAAATCACAGCACACACACGTACATACTATACATTGAATGTAAACGTAAATCATGGCCATGCATATAATCAGCGAATTCCAAACAGAAACCAAAAAAAGAATACTCAGACGACAGATGGAAGTTGCATATAAATACATACTTATAATACCCGTACGCATACACACTACTCGTAGGTAATGTCTAATATATTTCATAAACATATATATAGCATATATATGGGGGTGTACTTTATGTTCAGGACAAGGCGACGAAGGCAACAAACAAACAATTTTTTGTACAAGCAGGAAACGTATTCGTAGCTCGTAAACTGTAATTTGTAACGTAGCGTTTAGCCGTAACCGAAGTAATGTAATTTTTGTAATTACGTAAGCTCACCCTCGACACAGCAGCAGATCCAAGGATATAGATCACAGGATCATACAGTCGCCTCCGCCTACGCATAACTGGCCAAATTAGTATCCTACTTAGCTCGTATGGCAATGCACCCGAGAATCGAGGAACTCTTCACCGGACTCTGTATATGCGTGTATAAATGTGTATTTTTGTCGACAAAAGACTTCTAGGTGTGTGTAAATTATAAGGAACCCGAGTACCGTTTTTAACTATCGCATGCAGCTCATTCTGCCCAGTCTATCTCTAAACTATATACTAGGATATACTTGTATGTTTTACGACCGATTTCTACTCCAACCTTAGGCCAGAGATTTTCTACAGTGTAGCGCGCGATTCCAGTAAAACAAAAAAATACTCGTAATCGGAATCCCAATTTCGGATCGCCGTTTTTATATATGCATCAGATGATGAGTAAGGATAATGCAATTATAGCGTAACATGCCATTATCCAGCCAGCCCACACACAAACACACCGATGGTAAATTCGTAATTTATTGTCATTCGATAACGAATACTTAACTAAATTCTAATTATAATTACCGAGCATAGTTAGTTATATAATAATTTCTTTTTGCATTTAACCAATGCATTTCCAACTACAAAATTTGTAATATAATTAAATGTAATTGTAACGACAGTTAAGGTATTAATTTAAAACAATAAACCACGAACGGCGCAGAACACAAAGCGAAGGGAGCGCCAAGTGACATTATATAATAGTACGATTAAAGTAAAATATATATATATATTTAGTGAAATCAAAACTGAAGTGCAGAACAGAACCCTCTAGTCCTAAGTCTAAAAAATATGATGAAAAGAGCGTAACATGATTACATAATAGCATAATAATATAATTGAATAATACGAAATAATAAAAACTAAACTATCAAAGGCAAATCTCAATAATTTTATTTGGAAAGCTAAAGAGGTGAGATTTATTTAAAATTGTTGTATTTTTGTATAATTATCTAAAAAATAAAATAAAAAGGGTAGAGAGTTTAATCATATTTGAATATACTTCAAGCCATTTCATATTTTTAGTAATTTGAATTCTTTATTCCGATTTTAAATTCATTAAAGATGATAACAAAAAACTTCCTGCTATCATATTGAATTGCTTTCGGGTGTTGCGGGCCTTAAAATATTAATATCCATAAACACGCATTGATATTTCAGTGTGAGCTAAATAATTCTGGCATATAGTCAAATCCCCAGTGGATTCAGGTGCAATGGCTGTCTATCTGCATTGAAAATATATACATTTTATGAGAGGCTCGTACATTTTTCACTAAATAAAAAAATATTACAAATTCATCTACGTGGGCGAAAGCCAAGAAATTACTTTGATCAATATTTTTCATTTAGCTTCGAATCAATTTTCATTTCCATCCCCCACAAAACAACAGCAGGGGCAGGCAGCACAGGGAAAACAAAGAATATTCCACCATTTCCCCCCCAGGACGAATGGCTATAGCACGTGTACCTGTATCTGTATCGGTATCTCTATCTGCATCCGTAGCCACATTGATGTTTGTCTGAGCCGCACGCTTGATAACCAATTTAAATAATTTTTCACTTGAATTAAAGCAAATGATTTCAAACAAAAAGAGCCACGCAGCAGCAGCCCTCGAAGCTCGGTGGGACCATTGATGTGCTTTATGAATTTCAATGGCAGCCCAACATAGTTTCCGGATACGGATTTTGTTGCCTTCTGCCTGAGATGCTCAAATATCCTGCAGATACATCTACAACCGCAGATACAGATACTTATGCCGTGCCTGGCTGCTGCTGCTGCTGTCAGGCAAATAAACAAACAGGCCAAGAAGCCGCCGAGTGCCAACAGTTGCGATTTGGTTTGGGATTGGGACCGCCAGCTCCGATTGTTCTCGAGGCCGCAATATCACGGGGAATGCGGCTGAGACCGCCACTTAGGCACAAAGCAATCAAGCCAGATGAGCGGGATGAAATTTTAATTTAATGAATGAATGCGGAAATATTGTATTAGTTGATTAGCTGCGAAGCCAAATCAAAATTCTGCCTCCCAAAAACTCCCAAAACAGAGGAAATTTATTCAAAACCAAAGCTTTAATTTTGGTTTGTTGTGAGTGAAAATAGTAGTGAATGATGTTGATTATTAATTTATAAAATGGGCGACAAGAGATTTTATTTTGCTTAAGATTGTATTTTTATTGATTGTTCATTTGAATATTGATTTTGAAAATCAACTTTTGTAGTTTTAATTTAAATACAAAGTTGATTGATTATATGAAAAAATAATAACTTCTTAAAAAACAATTTTTAGTTAGTTGTTTTGAATTTTTTATGGGTAAATGGATATAAAAATTGTAGATATATTTGCAGTATTAGTAATAGCATTACTATTTTATGACACTATTTTTAATAAGAAAAAAATATTTTAAAAGTCGAACAAGGACAGGCTATACACACACATGACACAACTTTTTAAATAGTTTTTCAACCGCTTCATGCAAGTATTTTCCGGAGTTTTCAATTATAAGCCTTGCTCCGAGGTCTGTCAGCCAAAAAAAAAAAGTTTTAAATTCCGTGTGCGGCTGACAATGTCATTCATCATAACACATTTAGCCGTGAGCTTATTAGATTCCACTTTTGTGCCCAGGCGCATTTACAAGTTTTCCGAGCTTGTTTTCTAGCTTCTTCGTTTTTCTTTTGCCGCTGGATCTTCTCTCTTTTTTATTGAAACCAGAAAAACACAAAACAACTTTCCCACCCACACATACGCATGCAGCATCCGTAACAAGTCCGCACATACACACACATGGGCGTACATATGTCACGAATAAAAACAATTTATCATTTAGCTTATCAAGACGCGCGGCCTAACGTCCATTATTTTGCGGACGCAACGCAGAGAATTGTTTTTTGATGATAGCCCCCAGTTGTGGGTCTTGGCGAGGGTTACCAGGAGGGGAAACTCGGATACTAGGATACTAGGAGGTTTTTCAGAGGGAATGGTGATGTCCAAGGTGAGGGACACGAAAATAGCAAATGTCTGAGAAATGATTATTGCTCTGCCCGCATGTGATTTACAATCTATCATAGCCATTGGGAATTTCGAATTACAGAGAGTTATGAATGGGTTCTAATCAAGGCAGATGGGCCTAAGGAGTTTGCACCACTTCAAGTTCAACAGAATAATAAATTGTATTATTTTATACAAGCTTTCCCCGTGTCTCTAAAAATAGCTTATATATTTTATGTAGAATGTCAGTTGCTTACGTTTTCACGAAATATATCATGTTTTCTTTTGAAGGCTAGCCTTTATTAAGGCCAGTATTTAATTTTTAATCGCTCGAATGCTAGCCGTACCCAAGACAGACAATTACAGCCAACAAATAACACGTATGAATATGTGCCTCCGGTGGGCCGGAGCTAAGAGTTGGGGCTGCATGGCCGACTCACGTGTAACTAAAAACCAACAATTATGCATGCCAAAACCGCAGAAACCGATGCCACGCCCACAGTACCCCCAGTAGCCGGGACACAGCCCACATCCCAGAGCCCTCGCGACGTCAACACAGCGGCGACAGCGACAGCGGAATCGGAATTTGCATAACTTTGTATGAGATTCTTGCAGAGCAGCCACGTCGAGCCACAATATCATTCATACATGCATGCAGCTCATACTCACATGCACTGGGGAAAAAATATACCAAAATAGACAAGTTATAAAATAAATAATAACTTTCAGAAAGGTTAAGTTAAATATATTCAAATAAATTCTAGAACCCTTAGAAGTATTTCTTTTATTTCCTTAAAATAGTTCCCATATTTTCATACATTTTCTTTCAGTGCACCGATATAGCAGGGCACGTATACACTGGCAGACAATGTCAGTGAGCCGTCAACATTTCAACTTTTCATGCGAGCAGGAAAAGCGAGGAAAGCTCGCTGGGAAGGGCGGGGAAATCGGGAATAGGGCCAGGCCAAAGGTGTGCCGCAACGGGGGCAGGGGCAGGGGGCGTGCTGCAAGTCGAAGACATTGCTCCGGGCTGCTACATGGCCTACCTTCAATTTGTCCGTGTGCCCCGCCATCCGATAACCACGGAGGCAGAGCCAACTCGGTCCAAGCCGCACCGGCTTTTGTTGCATACTTTGCTGCGTTGCCGGCAACGTATTATTTCAGTTACGTTTTGCGGAAATGCAACTGAAAACTTGCAATTTGTTTGACGTTTCGGTATTTTTTCGTATGAATTTATAATGCCCTCGACTTCAACACCTGTCGTTCAACGTTTGTTCGTTTATTCGTTCGTTTGTTTGTTTGTTTGCTTGCTCCTCGGTTGGTTTGCTGTTTGCCTGCCAGTTCTGCTTTCTGTTGATTTATAATGCAGACGATCCTCCTCCGTTCTGCCCTGGGGCTTATTGATATATCAGGCGGCATCGTGATTAGGCAAAAAGTCGGGAAATTCCCGTACGCGAATATAAACACACATAGTCGCATTCGGAGGCACTGAGGGTGTGCACACATGCGTATTTATGTTATGCCGCCGCAGTAACACACAAAAGGTAGCAACTTTTAATTGAAAAACTTGGGCACTTACAACTTGCAAGGCACTGGCAGCGGTGGTGGTTCCCCTTCTTCATCTCTATTAGCAGTTGCAGGCGTAGGTGTAGCCGCCGTAGCTGTAGCTGTAACTGTAGCTGTGGGCGCGGGCGTGGCAGAGTGGCAAGTGGCAATACTGGCATTGTCGCCGGCATTACTCAAGTTGTTAGCAATGTTTACAAACACAATAAGCAAATACGCCAACGATAGCGGTAGTGCCAACTAGTGCACTGAAAACAAAGTATTATAGGAAGGAAAAAGGTTAAACTAGGAAGGGGAAAATGTAATACAATTTAAATTAATATTCCAGTTAAGGTTATTTTTCGGCGTTTGATTAAAGAAATGTTAATGCTTTAAAATTTTCTTTAGCCTATAAATAA
>JAEIII010014929.1:0-10772 GCA_018905755.1 Drosophila ohnishii | reverse complement strand
TTTAAAAATTTTGTGACTTGTGTAAAAGTTAGCAATATGACAACAGAATGACTTTGCCTGATCCTCAAAACTTAACTGCCTTTTTATTGGTTTCATCTTCTCAAGCAACTTAACCAGTAAAAGTGTATACAAATGTCTTAATAAGCTAATAAATCCTTCATTTAATCATTATAATAAACTTTTTATTGTCATCAGGCTTAACCAGTTAGTTAAATAGCGTTCAGGTCAAGCAACTGTTATCACAAGCTCAGCTCATAAACAATTCAACATGCATCGATAAAAATAGTTGGGCATCCTAAATGGTTTGATCATTAATATGAATGAGGTTTTTTTTGTGTTTCATTCAATATACATACATATAAGAAAAGCAAAAAAACAAATCAAAACAGAAAACAAGCAGAGTGAAAAGCTTTTTGAAGCAGCAACAGCTGCCAGTTATTGCATCAGCTGATTTCTGTATCTGTGTGTATATCCATTAAAAACACGCACCTACATATATACACAATATATACCTACTTGAATTTCCATATGATCAAGCCAAAACAAAATTATCTTGCTCATATCATTCGCAAAACATCCAGTGTGTTCTGTTTTTCTCGTTCAACGATCGTGTTTTCATTAGTGCAACAAAGCAGAGAAAAAATCGCTCTTATCAACTTTTGTTTTCTTGTTTTCCTTTTTTTTTTTTTTCTAAATTGCTCAAGTTCGTCGCGTCTGTGTAAATAAAATCACATTATTAATTACAAATGCAGTGTGACGACAAAAATAACAATAACAATGGGACAATCGGTTCACACGTACACCACCACACGACGTAAGACCCTCTCTGTCACCCTCAACCTTTCCATCTCTGTCACCGTAGATTTGTCATTAATGGCCTCTCTTTCTCCCCTTTATTCACAAGCGATCTGTATCGAGAGTCGATTTAATTTTGGTTTTTTTCCATCTGGCGTTTCTTTTATTTATTTTTATTTTTTTAACAGTAGAAACCTGCCAACCCTTGTTCAATTTATGATCGTTAATCATGTAATGAAAATCCCAAAGTGATCACTGGTATCTTGTTGAAGTTACTTGAAATTATCACATTACCTTTGTCATTAGATTAATTATGCCTTTTATATAGAACGAGAGAGTTACCTAGTCTTTGAATCCGGTTAGAAGTAAGTAGATACATATGTAATAAATACTTGTGACAGATGTCCTTAGAATTTTTGACCACAATGTAGGGATAGACATGGAAGTTATAAGAGAAAAAGTCTAAACCTTCAAAATCTATCTCGCTCAGAGATTAGTCAAGTCTCAAACCGCGTTTTTGAATTAAGGCCATTTGATTATTAAACAAAGGACTGTTCCTAAACATTTTGTTATCCTAATAATAGTTTAAAATACTTATATGTATCTATTTCATTTTGCTTCAAACCATTGAATCCATTTCGACAACAGTCGGAATGCGAGTTGAGTAGACTTTACTTCCCGCGTCTTTCCTTTTATGGCCATTACGCTTAACTGGTTTGTGGGAGCTACGCCGGTTTTCGATTTCTTTCCATGACTTAACATCGCCGTAATCACTTGGGTTACTTAAGCAGCTCGAAGGACAAGGCAATGCGGAGTGCTTGGCATTTGTATCTCCAGAAATGTATCTTTTGTCTGCACGTGCTCAGCGGCTGCGGAACATTCGCTAAAAATAGTCGAAGAACTAGTCTGTGTGTGTTTTTAACATGTGCAGCGCCCAGAGATACATACGTACCCGTAAGATACTGGAAAAGGAAATCCTCTGCAGAGGATCCGAATCCAAAAATAAATGTCAGCTGCAGTGCCAAGTACGGACTGTCTGGTTAGTTTCCATTTTTACTATCATGAATGAAGCCATCAATCTTTATCTGGCGGATACGATGGCATGTGCGAAACCAGACGACACGTGTTTCCATATTTCACAGAACGAACGCTCCGTTTTATCGCCCGCCAATTGCATAAGCTGGCTACGGCGGAATCATGCAAAAATTACGTTCTAAGCGCGTGTAATGTTTATTGTATTTCCAGACCGCCCGCCCCCCTCCAGCCACAAAGCTCTATTGTGCAATCAGTTCTCGGTTCTCGTTTTTAAGGCCTTTGCATATTCATTTCACTTTGTTTGTCCAAAGCAAAAATGCAATTGCATTTTGCTTTTGAATTTGTCACTGTCTCTTACTTCACATTTGCTGCATTTGGCTTTGAAAATGCATCTTGAGGAAGATTGGGATTGAGATAGATAGGAATCGTTCTAATCGTTGAGTTTGTTATGTGGTAGTGATTTAAATGGCTTTATAATCAACTTTTAAATAAAGCTTCTGGGCAGGCCCCTATTAAAGTGAATAGCACATGTTTTCTACAAATTTAATTAGTATTTTTAAAAAGCCTGTAATTTCAGTGTCAGCTGAAATCAATTCAATTCATTTAAATATCAGTTTTTATGGCACGAACCATTTGTGCATTATGTCTTTAGGTTTAGTACAACTTATAGAGTATAAAGTTTGTTTAAGGAATCTGTGAAACCTTTAATTTTATTTGTATTCAAAATCAAATAAACGGAAGTCAAATGCTAGACATCGAAAACAAAAGATACCCATCCCATAAACTCGAAATCACCTTTCTAATTCGTGATGATGGGAACAAGTTAAACACGTGCAGACAGAAACAAATTCAAAATTAACCAATAAATTATTCAGCAAATGCCGCCGCTAGACATCTTCCAGCATAATATACCAATTATCCAAGGTATTACTCACACAAACTAGTTTGGCATGTTCTCAGCTCCAGATCGGTGGTATTCTATATAAATTAGCCGGCCGACGTGTGATCCGATCAGGCGTAAATTATGC
Organism: Drosophila ohnishii; assembly: GCA_018905755.1. Taxonomy (NCBI): domain Eukaryota; kingdom Metazoa; phylum Arthropoda; class Insecta; order Diptera; family Drosophilidae; genus Drosophila; species Drosophila ohnishii. Next base: position 7,914 of record JAEIII010014929.1, on the reverse strand, counting down.
GGTATTGAAATAAAAGATTTGCGTCGCAAAAATGAGAATTTCCGCGATTTGTTTGCAAAGTTGACGGCGGCGGCGGTGACCAGAGCTACATTTTCACCCGCCAAACCAGTTGAAGTTGTTTGTATCCATCAGATACGACGATACTCGGCTTGGCCTAGCCTGTGGATGAGGTGATGCACTTTTTTTTCTTACTCGCTTTTGTCTCTGGCTTCACTCTTTCTCGCATTTTCTGCGCAATTATTATCTTTTTCGTTAGCTATTTTTGGCCAAAAGAAATGTTTTCCTTTCTTGTTAGTTGAGCGGCCGTTGCACCTAAGACCGCACAAAAAATAACAAATTTGCCTCGCCTTATCGAGCCCCCCAGTTCGTTGAACCTTTTCCCTGCTTTTTGGGTGTATTTTGTGTTGTTGATTGATGAAAAAATATCCAACTAACCTCGCTGCACCTTTTGGGGGTTTGGAAATCTCCGGGATCGGAGGTCGCTCTCTCCCAGTTTTCCATTTTCCTCGAGGTGCCAGGTGCGGGCAACTTTCCCGTTCGCTTTTGACACAGTTTTCGCTAGCTCGCTTGGATGATTGAGGTGATTGGGTCAAGAACTGCCTCGGCTTCCGCTGCCCGGGGTCCGCAATTGTTATTATTTTTATGGGTAATCTAATCTCAAACGTTTTTATTATCTTAGACGACGAACATAGAAGGTAAACGGAATATAATGGAGTGACGTAAAAGGCTAAATATAATGAGAGTTAAAACGTACGCCATTCAAGCTTTTTTAATATTGCAAAGTCACTTTAAGAAGTGAGGTTTTGTGAAAGACAAGAAACTGTTGCTTTGTTGTTAGTATAGCTTTTATTTTGGTCGTTTTCTATGTTTTCCCATTAGTATGTAATGACTTACCACCAATTGTCTTCTGTAATCTCGTGGAGGTCTCAGGTTCAACATCCATCAAACACCGGCTGAGGCTTGACAACAGATGCAGTTGAACTCACTTCAAGATTGTCTCTCAAACAAACAAACAAAAGTGCATGGGCCCTGTTATCGGTCAGAAGCTGCAAGAATAGCTTGTTTAAGTGCAGCTTGCAGAAAAAGAATATTAAAGAATAAATGTAAATTGTATAAATAACATACATACATATGTGGATGCACAGCGAGAGATTATGAGGGTTAAGAGAACATATCGATTGTCATTGCCATTCAAGCAACACGTGAACACAGGGAGTGATACGATATTCCATGAGGAAACCTAGAGAGTGTCTGGCTACAAAGGCACCCACTAGTTGTATGTTTAAAAGCTGTATACGTAAAAATAATGGTATCTTAACCTTACTATATTTATTTTTAGTAGGATTATTAAAAAGTCAACGCAAACAATTATTCATGTGGATTTATTTCGGAAAAACTAGATTTATATTTGAAATCCATGTTCTAATAGGACAAAACCCATTCGATACTGTATATACCCAACACTATTCAAGTTTGTGCTTCCTTGTAGTAGGCAAACTTGTTTAAATTTACACTTTCGTCTTTTGTTGTGAGCTTTAGCCAGAGGCAGACGGCGAAGCGAGCAAACACAGACAAAGAGTCATTGTCACCTGCTAAGTAAAAAGCAAATAAGGTGATCATATTCAGGAGAAATCGGCGGGGTGAAGGAGCAGGGCCTCGAGGTGCACTAAACAACGTCCGTCGGCCTTATCAGTGAAGCGATTCAGCCGGTTAACTCAACCCGTTAGCTGCTGGGGCTGCAAGTCCCGGCCAAGTTCGTCACTCGACAAGCGCTCGAGTAAACAATCTTATTCACCGCAATTATGGGCTTTCCCCCGGCCCCTTTCGGTCTGCCAGCCGGTTGAATGCGTTTTTGCGTATCTAATAATAACGACTAACCGAGCGAGACCCTCTCCAACACGTTGCCGGGGCCGTCGCTTCTGGGATCACGATTTGCATTTCCCGGCATTTCCCCGTTTCGGTGCGTGCTAATTGAAGCAGGCCAAAGGCTTTTGCCCAAGGAGAATGTAAACATTTCAAAGGCAAATTTATGGCAACAGCTGGATGCGCAGATTATGGGATTTAGATTGGAGCAGCAGGAGTTCTTGGTAGAGTTTTCTCGGAACGCGTCACTCTATACACGTTTCACAGTAGACAGGTCAGGGACCTGAGAAGACAACAGTTTACCAAATAAATATAGACGTTTTATTTAATCGTTTAAACCAACCGGGAAAGTGAAACTAGGGAAGCTAATGATTTTTAACTTTTAAAAATGAACTCAGAAAAGGTTTCCGAATTGTAATTGTTTTGTTTTTTAATAAGTTATGGTTTCTTTGATTTGTCCAAGATATCATCATCCAATAATATCGATATATATCGATGCTCATATTAGAAGTTAAGAAGTTTGTATAATTATTTTAAATGCAATTTATATGAAATTTAAATAATATTTCGCATAAAACCAAAATTAAAGTAATAGAAGAAGACAATAAACAAAACCACAAAAAAACTCCAAATAGCTTTTTAAGTAAATGAACGATAAAGAACGTTATTTTTTTTGGCCATAAAATATGCACATCATTCCCAAACAAACAATCCCCCTTTGTGCTTCCGATTTAAAACAATCCAAAAAGGCGAAACCTTAACCCAAGCATTCAGTGCGTTTTGTTTTTGCTAATTTTGTGTCAATCGAATTCCAAAGCGAGTGAATTGATTCATTTCGTTGACTTTGGTTTATAATTCGGCTGCCCGTTCAATGACTTTGGAGTGACTAACCCTCGATTAAGTATTAATGAAATGTTTTCCTTCTTTTCTTTCTTTTTTCGCTTTTTATAGAAACACATGCCGGTGGCCATCAAGTGCATCACGAAAAAGGGGCAGCTGAAGACGCAAAACCTGCTCGGCAAGGAGATCAAGATCCTGAAGGAGCTTACCGAGCTGCACCATGAGAATGTGGTGGCTCTGCTGGACTGCAAGGAGTCACAGGATTGCGTCAGCCTGGTCATGGAGGTAAGCGAGCTAGCATTAACATGAACATCAAGCTAACCGCAAAGAGCGGCGAGAGATTCATAAATATTAAATGCTTTCATGGCTAAAACGTGTGTGAGTGTGACTCAGTCCAGTTGATTGTGGGGGGTGGGAATTGCAAAGTAAAGTGCACGTCGTCCAGGTTCACGTCATTCCCACTGAATGGCTACCCCGGTGCCCTCCTCCTCTTACAGACCTCCACTTCTTGACCAAAATGCTACGCCATTAATTGCGGAAGTTGCGAAATGAATTCGTAAACAAAAATAAAGTGGGAATAGAACGGCCAAAGCCGTCGATTGTCGTCGAATGCTTGCTACTTATGAATGCCTTTATCTTTGAAGCCTATATCTTAAATAATTTTCGTAACCTCCTTAAGTAAGCTTATATTCCCTGTTAAACAAAGAGTTCTGCCTTGATTGATTCTAAGGAATGTGTACGTGGTTATTTTAATATTTAATTGACTTGCGAAAACTATTTATATAATTTATAGCTTACACTTTTAACTAGTATTTTAAATGACCTTAATTAATATAAATTAGGTTATCTAAATCCCAACAAACGTTATGCTACCATTTACTTTTTCTCTTTGTTTTCCTCTTATTTTTATTGTTGGTTTATTCATCGTTTCTGTTTTTGTTAAAACGCATTTTGTTGATTTACACCTATACAAGCGCACCTTGGATACCAAATGTATATTTAACCTCAAGTTTGTTCAACTTAATTTGGGTTACAGGTGTTTGCGTACTTTTAGCGGCCAGTGTTGCGGTGTTTATATACAATCTATTATCTTGAAATTAGGTCAAATGCCCGTGGCACGAGAATTAGCTTCCTCCTGTTTTTTGCGAGCATTATTTTCACTGATAAGATTGGATAGGGTTGTTTTCTTACAAAATACCCTAGGATTTCGCAGAGGAATTAGTTCTGGGTAATAAAACTAATGCATAAATAAATGTTCAAGTTGTTTTGCAGATAAGTTTTTTTAAGTTATACGTTTTATAAAAGAAATTTTGCAACAAACAAAGAATTAGCTTATTACTTTAATATCAAAAGCTTGCTTGTTTTATACGATTTAATTGGGATAAATACTTTTTTTTATTAGTTTAATATTCCTTTAAATGTCGTTTTTTCTGCTTATTGTTAAAAGTTCTCCGACTGATAAACTCTATGCTAAGAACATTTGGGTGTCTCAATCTTCCATGAAGGTACTCTTATGTTTTTTGTCTCAACAAGGAGACAGCTTGGTTCAAAAAGGGTTTCTGGAACGTCAGTAAAACCAAAAACCAGTTGTGTGGGAAACAAGACATTTTCAAATATATTTCAATTGGAAGATAGAGTATTTTTAAAAAAAGTTTCTAACTCAAGGTAATGGTGCTTTCAAAATAAACCTAATCGAAATCCCAATCTGTTGCTTTTTTGTTTTGTTTTTAGTTCGGCTTCCGACAGCCACATTGTTGTGGCCACGCGATTGCATGTCATCGGTATAACAAACATACATTCAAAGGTGGAGCTGCGAGATAGGGGTGTAGCGATAGGGAGTGTTTCATCTGCCATTCAGCCGTTGATACACAATTCGATCGCCTGACTTTGGCCCCATTCGCCATGTTTGCTCTGCCCCTGTGCTGGTATTCTAATTTGTTGGCCACCAGAGAGACTCCTCCGTTTCCCCGAAATTAATCGGTTCGTTTTGTGCTGTGTTGATGATTTTTATTGGTTCTTGGCCACGTGCTATCCCATTCCGTTTTTCCCACAATTCGTTGGCTACTGCTTGTTTATTTATCTTGCCAATATTTTACGATGTTTATACGTTGCTTAATTTGTTGTCTGGGGATAAATATGTGATAGGATAAGTGTGGGATATCAAGCAAGGTTATCAGGTGTCGGGTTTCCGCGATATGTCCGCTGGACCAGAGAGGTTTCTGATTTCAGTAAACAAAGATAACGAGTCATAAGCACAGATGTCCCCTTTTCCCTTTATCTTAAGTAAATAATCATATCTAAAGTAATGTTATCTTTCAAAAACACATTTTCCATTGCTTACTATTTACAATAATTATTTTTATTGTATTTTGGCAAAAGTCTATACATTTATATAGCTAAAGACAGCTTTAAGAACTAAAGTATCTAGGTGTTACATTAATTTAAGTGTTGCGATGGAAATTTCTTATTGAAACTAGACCTAGGACAGAGCCAGGAGTGCGTGTGTGTGCGGTGTGTGTGCTTATGTTTTGGTGTGTGCGGGATCCCATTTCCCGAGCTCCCCTAGAGAAAAGAACGCTAAGCGACTAGGCAGGCAGCTTAACCTACTCCGACTAACAACTAGAACCTAACAAAAGGATTGGAAATTCACTTCCTGGTGGTTGTGCGGGCGAACGAACAATGGAGAAGAAACTACAATTAGGTGTGACGTCAGTTAAAGGCGTTGCAAAGTAGTTAACTAATTATCCAATTAGATCTATTTATAATCTAGCAAAAATGCCGTCAAAATGGAATTTGTTTGTTCTCAAAACTGGAGGATAGGATTCTTTTCTTCTGGATGTTGTTTTTTGGAAAGTTCTCTTAGGCTAGCTTATTCAATGGTATCTCCTCAGTGGGATGGACCTGATCCTTTGGTTCCTTTGGTTTGCTAGTGCGGCAGCATTTGGTTTTGATGCCGCCAATATCCTTGCGGCAAATGAGGCCAATGATAATGCCAATCACGGCCAAAGCCATGATGCCTAGAAGGGGGGTGACAATATTAGTACACATTCAGTAACTGCCACTTAAAATTTAAGAACAATTTAACCCTAGTTTACTCACAGATAAGCAACGTGTTGATGGCCTCCTGGGAAATGGGCACCTGGTAGGGCTTCTCCTTCTCGGTGGACGTCTCCACGCCGTCTCCGCTGTTGCTCTCGGTCACCGAACTCAAGATTCCGGCCTTGACCACATCTGTGCTGTTGGCCATTTTGCCCCGATTGCGAGTTGCTGTTACACGCAAAATAGACAGTATTAATATGATTATTTTTAATCCGATCCCACCATTGTTTACCCGTTCGTGGCGGTGCTGGAGTTCCGGTGGCTGGCTTCGCTGTGCTGGTGGCTAATGTGGGCAGATTCGTAATACGAATGAACGGCGGATCCGTGGCCGTAATCAGACTCTCGTTGAAGGAGGTGCCCAAAACGAGCTCGTAGCAGCTGACATCAAAGTGCCGGAAGCTGATGTTATCAATGGACTTGAGCAAGTTACACAGCTCCTCGATGTTTGGCTGGTCCAGCTCCGGCAGCTTCAGTTTAATTAAATTTTTTAGCGGCGTGAAAGCTCTCGTATTGATTTGCTGTCAAGTGAAAAAGGGAAAAACATACTGTGAGCCAGAGCGGGACGACTAGATGATGTTGGGGAGCACACACAGCTGAGTTGGGGCTGCGCCAACTGTCGATAGAACGATAGCAAGTAGGCGAAGCTGTCTCTAACGATAGTGCGATAACTTTGGCGCTCGATTGCTCACCTGTTTGAAATCGTTGTTGTTCAGCCGGAGTACTTGCAGGGCACTCATGTTTTCGAACGTCTGCTCCGGTAATTCCGTCCAGCTGCAGTTGGAGCAACTGAACTCGACCAAGTCCGGTTGGTTTAAGAAGGAGCCGTCCAGTCGCTGGGTAATCGTATTATTGCTCAAATCCAGCTGTATCAGTTCCTTGGCGGCGGAAAAGGTGTCGGGATCGATCTTGGTAAGGCGATTGTTGGCCAATCTCAGTCGCTGCAAACGCTCCGAGCCTTGGAAGACCTGGAAAATTCAAGCTCTTATTATTTTTCTTAAATAAATTAAAAATAATTTAAATTAAATAATTTAAAATATATAATTCCTAAAAGAACTCTTGCAGATATTCACAACTCACCTCCTTGTCTATGTGACTGATCAAATTGTGGTTTAGAGTGATTTCCACCGCTCTTGAGAGATTGGCAAAATCCTCGGGCCTCAGTTCGGCAATAACATTATGACTCAAATCGATAATTGCCGCCGTTTTTGGCAAATCCAGGGGAACATGGGTTAAATGCGCGTTCGTGCACTGAACGTACTTAAAGTCCTCCAGGCAAAGGCAGTTGCGAGGGCAACTGGGCTCCAGGACATGGTTGCTGCGTCGTGGTATATCTACAAAAGGATAAATTTCAATTATGGATTTAATGACAGTGATTGAACTCATTGACTTACTAAATATTGGTCGAAATGTAGTTGTGGTCGATGAGGAGGATAATTCTGGCATCAGTCTATTTTCTGCCGTCTCTGGCACTTCCTTGTCCGTCGTTTCGTCACTGTAGTCATCATCACTATAGTCGTAATCGTCATCGGTGTTGGGCAATAGCTTTGCCTCCTCGCTGCCCGCTGGAGCGGCATTCGTGTGGCTAATGCTAAAAAATAAACAACAATAAGATCTCTTATATCAAATGTAAAAAAAAAACAAATTGCCTAAAAAAGGTAAAACTCATTACGTATACAGCAATTAGTTGACAAGTTTGTAAAGTTGTTTTACCAAAAACCTCCAAAAAACTATCAATATTTGGCTTTAGATTGGCAGTTCTAAGCAGAACGCGCTTACATCATTCGTGTCTTGAAGGCAAACACACCTCGCTAATTTGTCCTGAAAACGCTCTTGACCTATTTTATTATAGCCACGCCATCGTCTCTCACTCAAGCACACATATTCGTGATAATTTTGCTCGTGTCGGCGTCTCCGGTTTCCCCACTATCATTATACGCTTTTGTTTATGTTTGGTCCGGCAGAGAGCATGAATGAATATATGTACATATGTATGTACATATGTTGAAAAACATACGTATTACTACATACAGCTGTGGACACATTTACAGCTCATTCATTGAAGCGAAGAAAGAGTTTATATGTTAAGCTACTATGCCAGACTATAAAAAATTC
>JAEIII010014915.1:0-31478 GCA_018905755.1 Drosophila ohnishii | reverse complement strand
TTACCCTACTACTTATGTATGATACTTATATCTTTAAATAAAAAAAAAAAAAAAAAAAAACACACACACACACACACACACACAGAGAATGGAAGTTTCACACGGACCAGCTGCTTCTACGTGATTTCCTTGAAGGTCCTGTGCGCCCTCACTGATGGCCGAGGCAAAAGTTTCGTTAACTTGTTGTCGTAAAATTAATGAATTTGTTATGCAAAATCAACAACTACCAGCAAAGGAAAATAGCAACAATAACTGTGGAAAGTGGAAAGTCCAATAACAAAGTGTTTCAAACAAATTAAAAGCAAAGGGATTTGGCAGGTAGAGCAGCTGACAGGATGGCCAAGTGAAGTTTAACGCTGACAGCGGATGGATGAGCGGAAAATGACTGCGTAAGCCAGTCCTTGAGAGTCTTGCATATTACAAACAGAGAAATAATAGTTAGTAAATACATAACATTATAAAAACCTACTACGTTCTATTCAAAACAGAAACCATCGATTAACATCACAGAGACCCATTCAAAAATTAAAGTATTTTATTTTTAGGGTTGCTGTTCCCAACTGGAATTCCATTTTATGTAAGATTATGGAAAATTTTCGTTAGATACTCCCTAGCTGCAACTGTAACCGGAGTTCAATGCGGCTTATACGCAATATCAAGTGAAAACCACTTGAACAAGCACATAACGACAAGTTTCCTTTTACTGGCTTTCCCCTTTTCTTCTTCCTCTCTTTTTTTCTGGTTTTGGGTTCGGTTTCGGTTCTCTTTGCAAATAACCTCGGGCACGTTTCTTGGCTAACTGCTTACAAGTCCGGCTCGGGATGAGGCTCTTCACTCCCTGCCAGTATCTGGCTTGTACATTTCATTTTTATACGGCGGCAACAATGGCAGCCCTCCCTCCCACTTCCCCTTGTACAACACTTAAATCCCAATTCGTTTCGGGTGCAGGAATCACAGCTCAGTCGACGGCGAGGGGAGCTCTTACTTAACATGCATGTATGGATATTTTATTGATACGCAACTGTGAGTGCCGCTGGGCGATTGGACACAGAAACGGCAGTGGGGGAGAGCTGGGATGGGTGTGTGAGTGTGAGTGCGGGAAATAAAAATGAAAATGTGTTGCGAGGCCTTTAATGCGTTTCGCAAGCATTTCGGGTCCTTTTGCCTCCAGGAGTCTAACGCACACACAAAAGTGGAATGGCCCAATAAATGGCCATTGGCCAAGGAGCAGAAGTGGGATCACACTCGTGGAGGGAGCTCTCTCCCTCTCGATTTTCCGCTGCAGTCATCTGGGACTCACAGCCGCCGGCCAGTCACACGGAAAACTCTTTGAGTTTCCTTTGCCATCACCCGGCCTTTTCTTTGTTTTATAACTCTACTTTTTTCTCAGTAAGCTCAAACTGGAAAGCCTTCAAAGATTTTTCAGAAAATATTCTTAATTTGTAAAGTAAATAATTTGCTTTATATGCCTATTTCAACCAAATCACTTTCTTTCTTTTTATAAGTGATTAAAAAGTTTAGGAATCGGTTTACTATTTTTCTAAATATTTCCCAATGCTTCTGTTAGAGTATCTAAGCTTTCACAGTCTGGTCAAAATGTTTCAACACTCTTTTCCCAATTTTTCCAGTCTCATGCGTCAAGAGTGTTCATTCATCTTCCTTCGCTGGGATTTCTGTACCGAGTCGGCTACAACAATCAATAAAATTGAAGATTTGCCTTTTTCGCTCAGCCACACAAAAGTCATGCCAGCTGCTGCCCAGATTCGTCCTCCCATGTACATATCCATATACAAATATATATATATATATATTGAAGAAAGGGAGACAAGGGAATTTGCAAATGCCGACTGATTAATGACGCAATAATTGTTGGCACACGCAGCCTGAGCGATGGCGATGGACGGTCGAAATGTATTTAAGTTCCTGTTTTGTTTCGGCCAAAGGCAACAAAGTGCTAAAAAATTGACTTTGTGGAAAAGGCGGCAACAGCAGCAGCAGGGCCGGGCCCGGTCCTGGGCCGTGGGATCAATGGATGCTTGTTGTTCGGGCCATTTGATAGGATTATTATCGTGTTCTTAGCCCTTTTGGCATTTGATTTTGCGGAAAGCTTTTGTCCGCTCCCCAAAGTTCCGTTTCGTTACATTCAATTTACCAAATTGCTTGAGTGGCAAATGGAAATTTCAACTATTTTCCCCATCGGTTTTTCTATTAACGGGTCAAACTCTCGGGGGTTTGAGCTTGGGGTCCTAATGATGATTTATACTGGCTTTGGGCTTTGAATTGGTTGGTTAATTAGGCCAGTTAAGCGGCTGCTGCCGGGCTTTCGAATGAATCTCAATTTCCTCAATGATAACTGGCACTTTAAATGGTTTTCTGATTGGAACTCATTGAAAGGCATCCCAAAAAATGGTATTTTGGGGTAGGTTTTTCCGTAATTTCTTCACGGAATCAAATATGATCGGCAGATGATTGGGTTCTGGCCTAATCCCTAGTGATATAAACGAGCGAAAACCAGCTGCCCTGGCTCATTTATATACATTTATATACATTATCCCAGAGAGCGTAAACAAAGCGTAATTAGCAAAGAAAGCAGGCGAAGAGATAAAGGGTGGGCGTCCCGTGAAGGTGTTGAAAATTATGCATAGGAGAGAAAACGGAAATGAAGTACAAATTTCCTAGCTGCTGCTGCGATGTATGTTGGCCAGGATCCCCGGATCCCTGAAGATATTTTCCCAGGTACGCTGCAGGCACAGGTTGCCAGGCGCGCTAATTTGCTAAGCTCGCTTACACATTGGAACCGGGTAAGGTCCCCCAACTTTCCCCCGGGGGAGATCCTGGCAAAGGCTTTTGCGGTATTATCATTAGAATTTAAATTGCCTTTCGCCGGAGTTGCTGTTGTTTTTGCCTTTGCGTCGTTAAGGTAAGGGCAAATAATTTGTGGCGCCACCGCTGCCATATTTTTTATGAGCTTATTTACCCTTCTGCCTGGGTCTGGGTCTCTAATTTAAGCTCCTTTTCTTTAAGCTCTTTTATCTAACTGAATATTTAATTAACCGCACACCGAGAGTCGCCGAAAGGAAAGTGAAAACCGTGAAAATGTGTACTAAACTGACAGCCCGAAAAAATAAGAAAGAAATACCAGAATTGGGTTAAGCCAACTGCATCTGAAAATATTATCCAAGCTGGAGAAAAAGTTTCTTAACCCAGGGAAAACTTTCGCTTCTCTGATGATTTTTCTACAGTTTTTATCTTATTTAACTTGTATTATCTTGGAGCCCGATAAGCCCTATCTGGCATGTGTTCTGTGTGGCTCGCTGCGGCTGCTGCTGGCATTTCCAAATAGTTGTGAACTTTATCACAACAGGACGGGGCACAATCGTCCGAGGAACCCCGAGCATCAGCGCCAGAGAGTCACCCACATTCTGTGGTTTCAATAGAACCTGCCTGCTGCCCCTCAGCCACATGTCGCTTATAATTTGCTGTAACTTTCTGGTCCTCAGTAACTGACATTTTTTGGCTTTTGCGGTTCGTGTTGTGTGCCCGCTTTTAAGCTAATTTGGCCAACTGAAAACAACCAAAAATGGGGAAATGTATATAGAAATATGGCTCTAAGATTTATTTACTTAGCTGCGCGGGAGATGACATTGAAATTTTCATGTGGATTTATTATCTTTTATGTGGTTCCGACTGTTCTTACTTTAGATACACAGTCTGGACCATATTTTTTGTTTACAATTTGTATTTTTCTCTTTATCTGCTATTTTTGATTGACATTCACATGTTTGCGGAAATATTTTCCAGCCCAGCACTTTTTGGAAACCATATTTTAGACGAATAATTATGCTCTACTTATTTACGGCAAAGTGATGAGAGATAGTATATCTTTTGATATATAATTTGTGTTTAAAATAAATATATGAATTTCGACTAGTTTGCCAATTAAAGAATTTTTTCAAGGGGAAAGTATATTCCCCTATTCGGTGATATTCGTAAAAATTCAAGTTTTCTTGTTTTCATTGCCGTTGCACAGATGTTGTCATGACATTTGCCAATTGTCAGTGAATTGTGTCGAACATTTTTCGTTCTCTGGCCCCTGGAAAAGAATTTGGTTTTTCTTTTCATTTCGAATTTTCTTTCCGTCTCTCTTCTTTTTGTGTTTTCGATGCAACTGTCGAAGGAAGATTGTGTTGATTTATTTGATGAAATATTTTTCTTTTGCAGAGCGTCCAAGCAAAATATTGATGGATATGCAAATTCTCGGATTGATGTCAGTGGACATAAACAAATGTGCATAGGTGACAGATTTGTAGGAAAAAAATGTAGTGCAAGGAGGAATTGCAAACTTGTTACTTGTAATAAGAGAAATTTTTTAAGGAAAAACTATTTAAGAATTTGTATCAGCAAACACAAGTAAATTTGAATAAAAAAATCAAAAAGGAAAGCAAATGAAATAAACATTAAATCAACGAGCGCAGTAAATTGACAATTTAGAGGTACCTTTCAAGTTCCCTCATATTTTAAATTTAAATAAATAAAATTTCATCTTTTAAGTCATCCCTAAACTATCCTCCAAAAATATAAAAGCAAGTGTAATGGCAAGCCCAGAACCCTGGTGTAACCCTCATTTAATTCCTTCCACTCTAAAATCTGCCCACAAAATGATAATGCATTTTTAATATGCACATAATTCTCTTATATATATATTTTTTTTTGTAAAAGCACAAAGATATGGGGAGGAACCGGGCAAGAAAAGTTACAACAACATTTAAGGGAAAGAAAAGGGTGGAAAAGGGGAAAAGCAGAATAAATAACATTTAGTGTGAACGCCGAGAACATGCGAAAATGTAGTTAACATTGCAAAACAGTAACGAATGAAGTGGAAATGGAATTGAAAGCGCAAACACACACACACATACACAGTCGCAAAAAAAGAAGCGGAAAATGGAGGACTTTCGCACAAAAGTATGCAAGTGCTAGACAAAACGAGAGTGTGTGTGTTAGAGAGTGTGGCAACGGGTGGGTAACAATAGGAGGAGCCGAAAGCATCCTTTGTGTGCTTTATTCCTGTCTCGGTCTCTGCATTTCCAGCTGCATAAAGTTCGCATTTAATTTCGTTGGCAACACTTTTTTTTTCTTTGCAGGCATCCTTGGCTTTTTCTATTTTTTGTACTGCCTGTAGACGTACAGGTAAGAGGTATAATGGTTCCTTAATTATTTAATAAAATAACATTAAGGTAACTTGTAAAAACCTTGTAACTTTTCAGGTTGAATTATCATAAATAAATTGTTAATATTAAGTCTAAGCTATGCTTAAGTGAAGTACCAATTTACTCATTTTAAATATCGATCATTATAGATATTAATAAGGTGCTTTGTTATGGATATTCGCTCTTCAGTACACGTAGGTTAGTTTATTTCCTTAATATTTAAAAAAAAATTGCTGGGTATTCTAATGTTGGCACCCTAGAATCCTTTTTCAAGTTCCTCATACTTTTTTTCTTTCGTTTCTCGGAAATATCTCCCAGTTGTTGCTTTTATCGCGTTTTTGGCCGCGAGTTATCATTTGTATGGACACACACACACACACTAGCATAGAGCCATAGAGGCGTTGTAAACATGTCACAGTGTCTGTGAGGCGTCTGCAGTTTTCTCACTTCCCACTCATTCCTGTTATTTATTTTTTTTTGTCCTGCAAACAGGAAGCAGTCAGCCCGACACTGGCACAAATTAAATGCAATAACACGAGAAAAAAAAGAGTAAACAAAAAATAAAGGAAGAGCATAGGATATAAAAGATAGAGCAGGGAGGGGAGACTTGCATGAGCTCGAAGCTCCTGCCGCATCGGAAATGCTGTGCAGGATAGAGAGGAGCGAGGACCTATAGACAGACACAGCGCTGGAGGATAGAAAAGGAACTAGGGCCACGTTCAAGCAATTATAGTCAAAGTGAAGTTGTAATCTTTGGTGGGTCCCTTGCAGATGGCAATGACAAATAACTTTATCTGCCGTGAAAGAGAAATGAGCGACGATGCAAGGAAGGCTAGCTGGATATATGTTCCTAGATTGTATAATAGGGAATAGAGAACCAGACTCTGGGATGGGCGAAATAGAGTTATGTTATGATTCAAAGTTACCAATTTCAGCTTGAATTTAAAGAATAAATATTCCTGTTCAATTACTGCTTAGCTCATGATTAATGTTTCATTTGGGAAAGGTAAATAATAACTTAATTTGCTGGTAATTCTAGCTCCAATAAATATTATTTACCAAATATTTGTAAGCATCCTAAGGTCTTTCAAATCAATCAGTGTAACTTCCGACCTAAATGTTTCCGGAATGTAAGATCTAAAGACCCTTCAATCCTCTCACTCATAGGACTCGCGAATCCTGTCGCGGCTCAAAAGTATGCAATGTACTGTTTTTTTTCGCCCCACCGACTGACAAGAGTGTCCTCGACACAGGCTAGAGTGGTCATCGCGAACTAACCATCAAGGCACCCATACACACATCCGCAGCAGTGACCGCCGCCTGTCCAAGTGGGCACTGGGATGGAGGGGAGAGCAAAAAAAAACATGGAGAGGAAACAAAAACAAAACAAACTGAAGGAGCAGGCGGGGCAGCTGCAGGGCCTGGTCAATCGACGGCGTTCAACGTCCAAGTCAAGGGCCATTGCCTTCCCCTCAAGTGGAACTCCTTTCGTCCCTTCTATTTTTGTTTCTATGTAAACTTTTTACTCCGCCATTCGCTTTGGCTTGCATTTGTTTTCCCCACTTCTCCGGGTGCTTTCCTCCCCGAATGTTTTTTGTTTTTGGCCACGCTTTGCGCGGAAATGTAAATTAATTGGTCTAACAAAGTGCACTCCAATTGTGCTGCGGGCATATGTACGTTGTTATAGTTGTTAGTTTGCCCAAAGTTGCTGTTGTTGTTGGCTGCGGCTTTCGGAAGAGCGTTTTTGATTCTGGTCGGCGATCATTAAAGATTTTCGAGTGCTTCATAATGCAGCCACCGGCAAATGTTATTTTTCAGCGGTTGACTTTTTTGACACTGCCTCAACAAGTTATAATGGCAATGGGGGCTATCCCATGATGAAAACTGTTAAATTGTTGGATTTAATTCAGTTTTCCCGTAGAAAAAATATGCCGAGCATGAAGAATTGGTTTTTTAGGTTGATTTATTGGCTTATATTTCCGTAAAAGCCCACAGTATATGTTTGATATCTGAATTTTAGTTGGAAATTATTAACATTAAAGTAATCAATTATCCTCTGAAACTATATTCTCCTTAAGTGATTTTTTATTTATAATGGTATAATTTCAATTCATTCATTTATGTAGCTTGATCCACAAACTATTTAAGTAAGACCAAATTATAAATAGTTTAGTTTGAAATACAGAGTACGTTTATTAGGTTTTAGTATTACATTTTTACAAATTGTCTTTTTTTTTTAATTTATTTATTAATATTAAATAAATATTCTAATCTCGTTTACAAACAACAACATTTTGTATAAATACTTCAACTTTTCTCACAAAATTTGAACTCTTTGCATAACATTTATTTACTTCGTGTAGCGATTTTCCGCTTGAAACTCTTTTATAATAAACACCCACAAAGTTTAATGGCCTGTTATAGGCTTCGTTTAAATTTCCATAAAACGGAAAACAAACTTAAAAGCGTTTTTAATGCGGCCCAAAAAAACTACGAAGTAAATATCAAAATGCTGCACGCTGCCAAGCCAAACCTAGCCAGTCAATCTGATTCGGTGATTATAATTTTTAACTAAATAGACAATTAATGCTCAAGAGCTGCTGCTGCTGCTGGCCATAAGCCCGAGTTGCGCCACTAATCAAACAGCTTTTCGGGGCAGCCCACGCAACATCAACAGCAACATCTGACAATCGGTCAGACGACTTCGAGTGCTTCTAACAAACAAACTCCGAGCCCACACATTCTGTTGTTATTTGTTGTGAACTTGTTTTTGTATCTCATTTTTTGTCTTTGTTGCTTTTGTTTCGTTTTCTGTTTCTGTTTCTGGGCTTCAACAGGTAAAATCCAATGCCCCACACGGCCAAAAGAGGCCTGTCAAGTATTCGGCGGGTTGACATTTGTGGTCTGTGTTGCATGTTGACCAGTGTCGTCTCCCACACCTACAGCCTGGTTTTCCTAGGGTCCGGGTCTAGAAAGTGTGGAAATCTTGTCATGAATGAGCATTTCCCCCTCGATTGTGTTGTCGTTTTGATAAATAATTCTCCGGATGACTAATCTCGTTTTTGTCTATAGTAAATCGTGTTAACACGTCTGGGATCTTATGTGGTGTGCTCTTTGATTCTTAACCGAGAATGAAAATTTGTTCAAGATTTGGTTGGTTGTTTAAAGACACTTTATGAATCTTGAGACTCGTAAGTAGATAATTATCTGGGTTAAGGTTGAGTTACGACACAAAAAATATGATAGGTGTCTGAAGATTTTCTTCAAGATGATGATAAACATAGACAAAATAAGTATATGTACTAGTACTAAGGTATTACCCAACTGTTTGTACCTTGGACCATTTGCAAGATTTATGATAACTGTCTAGATTCATGAGATAGCTAAAATAATGTTAGTTAGAGGGTCAGAAATCTGAAGATTATAAAGCTAGCTAAGTAACCATATTTCGGAAGAGTCAGTTTATACTTTTAGATGTAGACCCAGAATTCTATAAAATATTTATTAAAGCATAAGATAATCCTAGATTTTTCTTAAAGAAACTCCGCAAACAACAAAACTATTGCACATTAGCTAATATAATATAAGGATGATTATGTTTTTTTCTTTATAGATATTTTTCTAGTCTTAAAAAAAATATTTTCTGTTTGAAATTACCCCAGAAGTAACAAATAAATACTTCATTTTCGTAAGTAAACATTCTAAACTGTCAAACCTTTGAATACAATTATGTTACAGTTTCCACAACATTTACATTAAATAGTAAAATTATAGATTATGAAAGTTAATCGCTCGTCGCTTTCACTCTGCAATTTTATTTGTTAATTGCATGGATATTCTCGTTACATTCAACTGGCACTGGAGCAATTCTTAAGGCGATTATAATTGCCAGCGAGTATAATTTTCATAAATTCGCACACAAAATTTCAATTTCACTTAACGCGAGGCGCACACAAGCACATCGACAGGCGCAGCGGGCCGGTCATTGTTCGACTGTGTGTGTTTCGAGTGAAATATGTGTGCATAATTAATGCACATTTCACTTTAAAATGCACAAGCACACACGCACACACGGGCAAACAAGCACTCACACTAGCGCACAGCGCAGCACACACTGACAGCCGGGCTGAGGGGGAGAAAATGGCGACGGCTGTGACGCCTTTTCCGCCATTTGCTTTGAGCCGAGATTTGTGTTTAATTGTTGCATGGCGAATTCAATTTGCATGTGTGCACTGTTTGTTTGTTTGTGTTGGTGCGAGTGCAACGCTCGCCTCAAAGTAGGCAACGGATGTGGGTTTCTTCCTTGTCGGCTTTAAATAAGTTCCTCACAAAAAAAATTTATCAATTTATGTATCTATTTAATTTTAAATTAATTTTTTATTATTTATTTTTTGGGTTTTTTTTTTTTACTTTTATACATTAGTTTAAAGGGCTGATAAAATCGGAACCGGTTAGGTCTTTTGCCGCTTCAGCGCTTTTCCGTTAAACACGCGCGACCGGGCGCATCTCAAAACACGAACTGAAAAGCCGAAACCGAAAACTCTGCTCCAGCATCCAGCAGCTGGCGAGTTATCCGAAGTAGCCAATGTTCTGTTCGTTCGTTCATTCGTCTATTGAACTTCGGCACAACTCGGGGCCACAGCAGTGTTGCCCCATCTGCGTGTAAAATAAAGCTAAACTAGTATTTCCTATAGGAAAATTATACATAATGAAGCAGCAAATGCTTAAAAATCTAATTAAGTAAAAAGATGGGACAATACAGCGCAGCGCGCCAATCAAATCCATAAGTTTTGCTAAATAATTTAGGATTTGGACAGTAGTAAAAAAAAAATTTTAAAGGGTAAAATGGAAATTTTAGCAAATTTATGGTTAAGTAATACATAGTTAAGACCATTAAAATTTTAACTATTTATCAAGAAAGGAAGCTAACTTCGGCACGCCGAAGTTTTATACCCTTGCAGTTTGCAATTGGATCATTAAGAATCTAGCCATTCTATTAAAATTAATAGAAAATAGATAATATATAAAAGCTGTATATTTATACATAATAATTTGGTTTTGATATTTATATTATAAATTTAAATGCTGAAAACACACAGTTACAGTTTTACACTCCCAGCTTTAAATTTTCTCTACATCTACCGATCGTTTCTATGGCAGCTGTATGATATAGTTGTCCGATTTTTATGAAATTTATACCAAAATTCTGAAAAAATAAAAAAAGATCATATCTCAGAGTAGATGAAAATACGTTGAAAAACTACGAAGTTATAATTTGTTTCTATTAATTTCCCGATTGTTCCTATGGCAATTTATTCCTCATAATCGCTAAATATAAAGGGGAAAATAGCCAAGTTGTCAGCACTGGGCCTTAGCCTCGTCGGCTGTCGGTTTTTCACATGTGTGGGAGTCGGACACTTGCCGAGATAATAACAACAGAGAGCATAAACGAAAACAGAGCGGCCAGATAGTGGAGACTCGGAGAGTCACCTGAGAGAGTAACAAACAGCCGGTAAATATGTTATTGTCTACCGGCAAAATAAACAAAACACAGGAAATTAATAGTATAACCGACTTGAGAATGCCCTATTTCTAAACTAATGCTCTAAAAATAAATGTGTCCTTTTACGATTATCATCATTAATAAGCTGCTCTTAAAAACAACGAATTCTTTTTTTTAGTAAAACTGATGACTAAACTATCATTTCAAAAATTGTTTTCATAAAAAGTCTGGTCTTAAGACCAAATTTAATATGTTTATTAAGGAGCTTAAAACATATTTTAAAAAATCGTATTTCTGGTCAAATTTAATCACATACGAAAAAGAGCGCGAAAATACACCTGGCGGGACTTTTCCCAATATATTTGGAGACTTTTCATCCCACTATTTATAACTTATAAAGCTATATTTAACAAAGCTTTTAAAATGAAAAGCGCATGCGCCATCAAATTTTTGTTAAGGAATAATAGTGGGAACAGTCCTTAAACAGGAAAATATATCCTTTCCCTAAACCCACACTTAAAGCTTTTCATATGAGCTTTGCAGGAGTATTAAATAAGAATATTATAAGAGGTAATTAAAGTTTTAAGCAGCTCGGTAGGAATCGAGCGAGAAATTTGCTGTTAAGTGTATTTAATCTTATCTATGATTAATAATATAACCTAATATATTTCTTTTATATGTTGATATTTTTTATAAGCAAAAATAAGTTTAGTCATTCTCCCAATGTGACAAAAATATATCCAAAAAGCAAGTAACAATGGGCAGAAAAAACGAAAAGTATTTTCATTTTTGTCTCTAAAATTCTTAATTTGAACCCCCCAAACATCCAGCAATAAAACTAATTATAATTGAATTGAAATGGGAATGGCGAGACCAACAAATTTAATGGCCAAGACAAAAGCCAGGAATATTGAAAAGAGAAGCGAGCAAGCCTCTTATAATAATTATCTTAAATAGGCGAATGTAATTATAACAAAAGAGAGAATAATGAAGATGATGACGACGATGCCATCCCCGTTGTTTAACCATCCCCCAAACCAAATAAACAAACAAACAGACGCCACAACATCACTCGAGAAGCGCGCGCCACACTGAACTCTTCAGAATATATATTCCTATGGAGGTGGGGAGCAGAGGGAGTCGGAAAATAGGAAAATGGAAATTAAATGGGGAAGCGGTGGACCACCTCCATTCTCCGAAGATGGGTATCATCGATAAGTGCATGTAGCAAGTGGGCAGATCTCATTATGGCCACAATGCTAATTCTGCTTGCAACTGCCATTGAGACATTGAGTGCAAGTGCTCAGAGTGGAAGTCCCTTTCTGGAACCGGATTGGGATCATTATAGGCAAGTTCAAGTGGATCGAACCCAGCCCTTGAGCGGTCCAATAATTGCTAAATCTTATCGGGGAAGATGAAAGCAATTACGAAAGCCAAAGAAAACTCTTTCGAAGAGCAGTATCAAAGGGGTTCAAAAAGAAACTTTGAAAATGCAAGAAACTTATTTTTATATATAGAAACCTCAAAGGAAATGGAAAATATACAAGGTCAGTTGCATTACGAAACCCAAAAGCGATCAGATCTCTTTTAAAATTATAGCTTAGGGCAATTTAAACTGTACTCACAATCTTTTACTTAATTAATTTAAAATAAATATATTATTTGCATAGTTTTTAGTACGAATATCTTTTGAAACTTTAACTCTAAAATATTTTTTTATCGGTTCATTATATATTTTTAAAATTCACCGAGAATTCCTCCCAATTGACCCCACTGTATCCCTTGACTGCTCATCATCTTTCTCAGTTTATTCGCAGATGTTCAGGCAACAAAAGAGAAAGCCGTTGAACTTTTCCAAGAAAATAAGCAGTATACGAACACTGCATAAATCTGTCAAGTGTCGTTAAATTGTTGCAAATAAATATATCATTATGTCAGCAGCGGGTTGCATTGAAAACTCAAAAACTTAAGTCGTAAACTTACCTTGAACATCAATGGATTGCGATCAATTTCCGACTCGGCGTTTTCACAAAGTGTTTCCGTCTCTGAGAGAAATGCTAGAAACTGTCGAGAGAAGTTCTTATTAAGATAAGATGAAATTAAACAAATTATAATAAGACTTACCTGATCCATGGCACGATCGAACGACTGTAGACTATGGACAGCTGCATGCAATTGCTTCCCACGATTGATGACTCCATTGTTTAAATTAGCATAGCTGGAAAGGAGTAAAATATTTATTTTTTAAATAGGTGAATATTATTCCGATACTACTTTGTAGAGCCGGAAATAAATCGATTTTTTTTTTTTTGCAAATTTAAAAACAAATAAACTATAGTCGATTAAAATCGAAACCGGAAATAATTTAAATTATAAAAGCATATTCAAATATATTCTAAACTTCTTTACTTTTGTATTTATGTATTTAAACTTGAACTTTTTGGTGTTCTTCACCGTTTATACCTAATTCCCGAAAACAGCAATTCCTAAACGAGCGCAAATTACCATTATAGATAATAGATAAAATATGTTCAACTTTGTACATAACTTTTCCACAAGTTTACATAGGAATACAACTTTTTCGATTAAATCGATTCTGAAAATTGATATCGATATATCGCATAATTGAAAAAAAAATACACATTATCGATTACAGAAACGATTATATTTCCAGCTCTACTAATATGTTGTCATATATTTTTCTTAACTCACCGCTGATTAATGACCTCCGTCATCTTCTTGATCCTAGTGGTGTCATCATTCGGATACACTGCAATCAGTTTCTGTGTCAGCTCATTGAAGATGTCAAAGTGTTGTTTATTCTGGTGCAGTTCCGCATGGAAGGACTGTCAGAGGAACAAAGGATGATTATAGCTCAGGGTGGAGTTTAGGGATAATGTTCAGTTACTTTCTGCTCCTTTTGCTGCGCCTCCAGAATGTCGGCTGTGGTGGCAATGGTTCCCATACGCTCTGCTCGCTGCTCCATCCGGGCCAGCCACTTCTCGAGCTCCAGACGCTTGGCCTCGAACCTGCGGTTAATTGGTAGACGGAGAAGGTGTCGGGGTTAAGCAGCGGGTTAAGTGCGACTCAAGTGTTGACCTACCGCTGGGAGTCGCTCAGCATGTTCTTCAGTTGGGCAGCTCGCTGCAGGACACACTGCGAGGTCTCGTCCCAATGCTCACGCAAGCGGGTCACTGTGGGTGGAGAAAGTTAATTAGTTGCATATTCACTCCAGGTCTTTAATGTCCGGTAAGTCAAAGTTAAATAAAACCATATTAGGTATCAATAATTAAACAAAGATTAGCCAGAGTTTATCGCGTCGCTTTTCGGTTTTATTTTTGTTTTATTGCCCAACCATGCAATTTAGTAGGAATAATAAGGAGTAATAACTTTCGTTAGCAATTTGCTTTGTCAGCTTGTCGGCTTCAGGTTCGTGTGTGTGCTGTTATGGGTTAAGCTTGGAGCCCTGTGCGGGAGCAGGTTTGGGTTAAGTTACAACACAAACACACTTTCTTTCTGTGGTGTGGTTACCTTTCAGACAGCAACGCATATAATCTAAGTCCGCTGAGCAGTGCGGTGCTAGCGAAAACTGATTCAGCTCTACGAGGTCGAAAATCATGAAAAAACAACATAAAGGTTAGGCCAGAAAATATAGAATAATATATTTTTGTTATAGTTTTCCAGAGTTTTTTTTTACAGGGATGGCATAAAACCCGCTTTAAAAATATAAAAGATAGTAAATTTATAATAGAAAGGGAAACACGTATTTGTTTACCGTAAAACGCAGTTTTTTTGGGTCTTAAAAATTGTGTTTTAAAAATAATAACTTAAATAGAGCACTTTGGGTTTGTCCGCTTCCCTAACCTGTCGCTTCTATAGTTTTATTTATTGGTAAATATTTAAAATATTAAAAAACACAATAGTAGCACCTCGATTGTATGTAATAGAATGACTCCCAATCGATCAAACCACGACCTGGGAAAAAGTTTAACAATAAAGTATAGGATTCAAAATCACCCAATTAAATAATACAAATTGACTTTTAGCATTAAACGTAAGAAAATTGTTTCAGATTTCCGAAAATTACAAATTAATTTACATATTTTTGGTTCATGACAAAACAATTGTATTTTATAAGCCTTCGATTTATTTATTTTGTTTAATTTATTTCAATAGTTCGTTTGGAGCCCAAAAAACTTCATAGCAGGGTATCTTTATATATTTTATGAGGGAACTAATAAAATAAACTTTAAAATCATCGTCATTTGGATGCAAAATATCAATTATCGCATCTCCTCTCAAAAGACCTTACCCTGAATACCGCCGGCTGAGTTTTGGGTCAGTTGGGTCTCGTCGTGGGACGACCTTCGACGCATACGCAGCTCCTCCCGTGACAGCCCACCGCCAACGCCGCCGGCGGCCACTTGAGCGGCTGCGGCCGCAGCGGCTTGCGCAGCAGCAGCAGCTGCTGCAGCGGCGGCCCGTGACTGCGCCTGGTGCTGCAGCAAAGCGGCGGCAGCAGCGGATCCTGGCGATTGACCCATGTTGTGGACCACCTGTGGCGGTATGTTTCCCAGCAGTTGTTGGCGGATCTGCTCGCGGAACTCACTGCTCAGCGGCATCGGCGGTTGCTGCTGCGGACCGGAAGCATTGGAGCTTGCAGACGCATTTCCGGCGCCGGCACCACCTCCTGCGGCGGCGGCGGCCACGGCATTCAAGTTGTTCTGAAAGCGATGTCGACTGTACTGCAATTCAAGCGGCAAATTGCGATCCAAGGAGCGCATGTGGTGCTCGATGGTTGACCGCATGGACTGCTCCACCTGGGAGTTGGAGCTCGATGACGAGGAGGCGTTGTGCAGGGACTGCTGCTGGGCCTGGGCCCGCAGTTGCTTAAGCTCCTCCAGCGACTGTCGTCCCTCGTCCAGGGAGAGGTTTCTTTCGTAGTTTACCGTTCGCAGGTTCACCGATCCGCCGCCCAAGTGACGCGTGCCCGCCGCCAGGCTGGCCTTGAAGCTCAGGTCGAAGTTATTCTGGACAGCCGCCTCGAGACTGCGCAGGTTCATCTGCTCCTGCATGGCGCGCTCCATGTTCCGGAGCCCGCTCTCAATGCCTCGCAGGGCATCCTCCGAGCCGAATTCCTCCTGGGGAGATGCCATTGATCGCTGATTGCCGGACTGCTGCTGGTTGATCTTCTTCGCCTCACTGGCCCTTGTGGGCGCCGGCGAGGGCACCGGATTCAGGCCGTTTTTGGAGCTCTGCTCGCTGAGGGCCGCCACGGCGGACTGAAGAACCAGAGGCGGTGGTGGTGGCGGCATTTCAAAGGGATTCGAGCTCCGCCGCGCGGCCATCCCCTCCGCTGACAAGGTCGAATGCTTTTCGGGTGGCGGCGGTGGCTTGTCCTTGAACTTGAGTCCAGCCAGCGGTGAGTTCTGCGCCGAGTTCTGGGCGGAGTTCTGTGTGGAAGCCGGCTTGCGGGGCAGCGGGGGTGGCTGTCTCATCGGTGGCGGCAGACCCGGCACCACCATAGCCTGGCCATCGGGCATGGTCTTGAGGCTGTGCCGCTTCGGCGGAATCTCTGGTGGTGCCGTCCGATCGCTGGCTCCGCGGGCGGGAATCGCGGGCACAGGACGACTCTGGGTGGGCGGCAGGGGCGGTGGCACGCCAGACTTGGTGTTTGTCGTGTGCTGATCCTGGGAGCCCTGCTTCCGCAGCAGCTGCTGGCCCCGCAGCGCCGCCTGGGCAGCCAGCTCAGAGCTGAGGCGCGGTATCTCGGGCGCGAGCTTCGGGCCTGGAGGTGCTCCATTATCGCCGCTCAAAGTGGGCGGCACTGGGGGCGGTGGCTTGGCCGTCATCTCTGCCTCTCCGCCGCTTTGTGCGTTTCAAGGGATTATCCGGGTTTGGGTTTGGTTACAAAAATTTTGTTTTTTTTTAACACTCTACTTGTGCCGCATTATGTGCGTGTTTTGTTAGCGGCTCTCGGCTCAATTAAAGCCGGAATACATTTATAAAAACGTGTATAAAAAGGCGGCACTGTTGACATTGGTAAAATGGTAAATGTTAATGGTAAACACATCTCTCTCGCGTTCTCTCTGTCTCTCTCGTGGGATTTCGGTTTGTTTATAAAACGTGCCGGAAACTTAACATTGCCACAAGCAAATAAACCGAAGAGCAAAACAAATCACAAAAAAAGAGTGTGAAAGTGCTCTTAAAAACACACTCTCTTCTCTTGATACTTTCTCACCCCCGCTCTCACACACTCACACAAATATCAGCACAATTTTCACCACACTTTGTGCCTTTGCCTGCGCCGGCTAACTCTCTCCCCTAGCATACTTTTTGGCGCTGTCCGCTTTGTCGGCTTATTCGCTTGCCACAGTGAAAACCATGTAAGAGGGACCCTATGGGATTGTATTAATTTAATGCTCTACTAATGCTTTTTTTTTTTTTTTTATTCTTCTCCGTTATATTTCCCAGTATAACCTTTTAATTAAAAAAAACTTATTTTGGTTGATTAAGCCTGTAATACATACATATGTATGGCGCATGACCTGACATATTAATAATATATTTTGTAAATGTTGAATATTTTTCTATAAGATGCTCTCAGAATTGAATAGTCGTAATTGGGCCCTTTTACGTTACATTTTTATATTTTTACTAAAAGTCTTAATTATCTCTCATATGAGTTATAACTACGGTTTGTATATTTAAGAAAGTCATTATTGTTTATTGAAAAAATATCAAAATATACATATTTTAAAGCCTCTTTGACACAATTTTTTCCTAATAAGCCTCATAAGTATTTTCAAGTCTTTCTATCTAAATCATCCCTGTTCTTGGGTCTTTCTAGGCACTGGGTACAGTATTATCCATATTCTGCATGCGACATTACGAAAAATGTTCACGCAGCGAAGAGTCTGGCCTGCTGCTGCATTTAACTTTTGGCACCTGCTCCGGCAAGAACAACGGTTCAGGCGCCGCCAGACAAGACATGTAGTGCGCCCTATTGTGCTCCCCGAAAATCCCTGCCACCTAGGCCACCGCCGCCTTGGTGGCAGGTGCATTTAACTTCTGCCAAAGACCCGGACCCCGACCCAAACCCAAACACGGACAAGTGCAGACAACAATGTCGGGACGATGGCCATTTGGCTTACAGCGCATTTCAGTTTCCACTTGTGATTCTTTTGTTGGCAGTGCCACTGTTGCATACGCCCAGCTCAGCTGTCAGTCCTGGTTGAAAACTATTATCCCGACCCCCTCCTGGCAACTGGGGATCCTGAGCTCGAGCTCTGAGCTCTGAGTCCTTCCTTCCTCACTTCCTTCCGCCACTGACTTACAGTTAATAGCTTTCTCGCCGTAATTTTTAGTGCCGCGCCTGCAGTCGCCTTGATTATGCAGCCGTCGCCAGATCTATTTAATTTATGACAAAAGTTGATTATTTAAAACTTCACTTCCAGCTGGAGAAGTTTCCTCTGTCATTTTTCAACTGCCTCACAATTGCACTCAATTAGCTGGAGGCTTTGCAGAAAGTTATACAAAGCGGATTAGCAGGCAGGGAAACGCCAACTAATGAAAAAGGATCCTGCCAAAAGTTGTCGCGATGCAAATGATAGTTGAATGGAGATTTCGTCATGTTTCAAAATACATCTACAATACAGCAACAATTTGATAGGTTTCGAAACTAATACAACTAGAAAAACTACACTACAAGGATATTAAAATATTTAACAAATCTATAGTGCCTGTTATGCATATGTCACCAACTTGACATCCATCAATTACAAGCAAACCCACGAATTGAGTATGTATAATTTCCCAAATCTCAGGCACTTATCGGCAACATGTTCTACGTTCGGCCAACAACTTAGTCGATTAGCCCAAAAACAAATATGTTGGATGACTGCCCACAAATAAGCCTCGATAAATTCAGTACCCATTGCCCCTCGCTTTTTCCCTATTAACTTTACCATTTCCTTGGCTATCGGTAATCACACAATAATGGACTCGATAATGAGGAGCAATTTTTCCACGACACTCGATTGACACATCCATTGTTCTAGTCCCCGTCAGGCATTAATCATATTTTCCCCCCAGTAAGTGCCAGTATTCAGGGGAATTTCGACCATTTCTTATTTTAAGTTTTCGACTGGGACTAGGAAACAAATTTGCTTACAAATAGCTCGAAAGCATGCTATACCCGGAGAAACTTCAGTGTCTGTGGTGGCTTAGAAAAAGAGAAGGAAAAGTGGCATTGTTCGGGGTAGATAGATAAACTATTTTTGTGCGAAACACGTTCTGAGCTAAGATGCGGACGATACGAGCGAGATAAAATGCTCCGCCTAGAAGTATGCAATCAAGTCAAATAACTCGAGCCGTGGCGCGTTGTTGTAAGTATTATAGTTGTTGGTGAAGACTGTTGTTATATCTCCGGTACGGGGTGATTTTTCAGCCCCTCTAATTTAATGTTTAGCTGTTGATGATTAAGCTTTCTTTATCAAAGTTGTAGTTGATTTTTTGTTTGCCATTTGAGTGACCTGGAAGTCTCTTTGGTTTATTTTTCGCATTTTTTCATTCGTTGCTTTTTGCAAACGCTGCTGTTTTCGTGGGTTTCGCATGAAGTAGACTCCAATGAATTGCTGGCCTCGCTTACACACAGCCACACACTCACCAACACTTGAGAACGCATACGTACACGTACACGTGAGCACGCCTTAAGTTATGCTTTGCATTTTTTCTTGCCGCCGCCGCTCTTCAGCTTCGCTTCGTTCCGTGTAATTTATTGAAACACATTCATTTCTCGCTATGATGTGAGCAGCAACAACGGGAACAAGAGCAGCCGCCACAGAAAACACGCCCACTTTATTTGCCCAATTGTTGTTGTTGCTGTTGTTGTTGGTGAACGCGTCTGCTTGTTGTTTCGCATGGAGTTTGCTTTATTGAATATTTATATGCAAATTGAGCACGATTTTCGTGAATGTTTGGTGTTTCTTTTTTTTTTTTTTTGTTGAGTTTGCCTGTTTGATTATTCATTTGTAATGGTATTTCATATTTTTCTATAATTAATTTCTATGGATTTATTATGGGCTTGTAAAGAGCTTTTCGTAATTTATATCACAGTTTTATGGGATTACGGATTATACTTGTTAGTGTAGGATAAAGTGTACACTGACTAACAGGAAAAACAGGTAGTGTGTCCCGACACAGGATAAAAAATTCATTAAGTTTAAAGGTGATAGCTCTCTTTTCTTCAAAGCATTTATCCTGGAGAGTCATATTTAGCAGGCGATGTTTTCTTATAGAAGTCTACTTAAATTCTTGTAGAATTTCAATGCTACATCAATCCAATTTTTTTTATTACAGAGCAAAGTTGTTAAAATTATTAAACGCTGTGGCAAGGAATTTCTTAAAGAGGATCTTATTGTTTCTTATAATATGCCTCAAATTATCCATATATAATATATAGCTTTAAATATTATGATTAAAAGTGCCCACATCGTCCTTTAGGAGAATATTTTTAATTCACTTATATATCGGTTACTGTGGAATTTTTAAAATGCTTTCAATTAATTATTTATTTATTTATTAACACCTTTTTCCTGCTTTTCTCAGACCATTTACTTTACTTCCTTGTATATTTATTTATCTAGCTATCAGTGGAGTTTTCCTTTTTTGTTGAACAACATTTTGCGGCTTTTTACCACCCTCGCGTTTATTGATTTACAAATACGGCGGCGAAAAGGGAGACGGGGAGAGAGCGAGAGAAAGAAAGAGAAGGAGACTGAGACGCAGAGAGTGAGGGGAGCAGGGCAGGGCAATAAGCCGCCGCAGACACAAAACTTTAAATGCCGTTTTGTGGTTTGACTTTGCTTGGCTTTCAACGTGTTAGCCCACTATTTAACTATCACACACACACTCGCGCTAGTTTTCTAATCCATATGAATGAATTTCGTATTTAATTTACAATTTTATTTTATTTTATTTCGTTCCTTTTTGCCGGAGATTTTCACGCGCCGCGCACGATGCAGAGAACGCGTGAATGACTCTACGGGATTTGGGGGCTTGGAAATGGATATGGATATGGAGGAGTTTCACAACCGTTTGTACGCAGTCAAAGCCAACGAATGTCCTCCGTGGATTTTCAGCAAACTACGGACCCCAAAAGCGCAAAGAGAGCAGAGCCAACGGGGAGAATCTCAACACGGAACCGTTGTGCGTAGCGCTCTCCAAGAGCGGCAATCAGCAGACCAGCAACCCCCAAATGGGTAAACAAAAGGTAAGCGACAAAAAAGGGGAGCGGCCGGGGGACAAAGGTGGAGGCGGAATGGGCAAGCCAAAAAGGGGGAGTGGATAAAGCAACCCCAAAGGAAATGCAATGCTTATGCACTGGCAGAAATTAGTGAACATACGGAAAGGTCCTAAAGCTAATAAAGTACTTATAAGATTTCAAATCTTCAATGAATATGTAACAAAATAAATAAATACATATATTTATTAGTTCTACAAATTGTTAAAAAAAAGATAACATAATTAAAAACTTTGTTTATCTTGCTCACACTAGCACTCCCCCTAATTAGTCGAACCTCAACCCGTAGCTTAGAAAATTGTTTTTGTTTTTTTACGAGTTATGTTTTGTGAGTTAATGGAAGAAATTGTTTAAAAGAATCCTGGGGAAGACGTTTCGCTTAATTTAATTTTAACAACATTTTGGGTACCAAGAACCTTGAAGTCAACTGTAGCTTTCTTACTTGGTTTAAATATAAAATTGAAAATTATTGCACGAACTTACTTAATTATATTACAAAAAATAATGAACAAAAAACTCGTATTCTTTTGGTAATCTACGTGAACGGTTGTCCCTTTACAATTAAGACTTTGCCTCCAAGTTGCGCTGCTCAGTGACGGAGTAAAAACACAACGATTTTCTCACAGTGCACTGAACAACAACCACCCACTGGAACTCTCTTAGCACAAATCTTTCTCCGCTTCTAGATACTCTCTGCATATTACCATCACCGGCATTCCGTCAGTTTTCGCTCTCCGAGTCCACTGGCATTTGTTTTGCTAGGGCTCCGTGGGGAACATGCGCATTTAGACGGCTTTTAGCCGGAAGACATTCAACCTTCCTGCCACATGTTGTGCGTACGTCTCTAAACCTTGACAACTGATAAGGATTATTTTTGCACAGGGTTGCAGCAGCAGCACCACCCTCCCCGAGCGGAGTCGAGCGGAAGAGGGTGCCCGAGAGAGAGTCAGAGGGAGATTGAGCGGTTCGTTGTGCCATTGATGGAATTTGATGTTTATGTTATTGTGGCTCTAGATGTAGATTTTCTTTTATGGGTTGCGGAGCACCAGAATAATGCCTGGTGTGCATTGGCCTTAATTAGTTCAAGAAAACTACGGGGAGAAAATTGAGGGCGTCAGACAAGTGATAAGAAAGTTCTTTATGAAGCAGTTTGCAAGGGAACTAGTTGAGGGCCAAAGAATGTGGAGAAACAAAGAAGTCAGAAAACTGTAACTAAGGTAGTTTTAGTTTTTTTATTTTTATATTATTGTTCTCAAAAATTTGTGCTTTAATTTATAATTTAAAACCTTGATTTTCCACTATAAAGGCCACTTCACATAATATAAATGCAAATTTCCTGCAGCACAAAAGATTCTCTGAAAAGCCACATCGGCTTTGTCACGCCCTTTGAGACACATCAAGTGCTGCAACCGGCTTAATGAATTTAATTAAAATTCATTAGACAACAAAAATTGTTAACGCCATGGCATTTTGGTCATATGAGATGTCCCAGACAAAAACACAGAGACAAGACCAGGAACAGGACACGTATGCAGCAGCAGTGTGTTAGCCCAGGACAATTTGCTTAATGAGTGAGTGCATCAGGTCCCCACCTATTCCCTGGAATCCTCTATTCTTAATCCTTCACTTTTTGCAGCGGAGAAATGGGATTTTATTTTTTCTCCTGCTGAAAGGGGAGCTTTGCTGCTCGTAAAGTCTGCGACCGGAACGCTACTCCCCAAGGACAGTCTAGGCGGCGCACTCTGACAAAGGCCACACGCAAGCATATTGCGTTCAAAAGTTTCCCAGAAGCACCTACATATAGTTCACATAACCTGCAATGCTTAGACAAATTTTTCGCATATTTCCGCTGCACAACAAATTTATTCGTGCGCCAAACTATTCCAGCGAAAATAACTTTCAGGGCTCAAAAGCCGAAGCTAAAAAGTCTAACAACCATGACAATAATTTCACTTAATGCTTACTTAAATTCTACGACCTGCCGGGGAGAAGAGTGCGAACGGGATGCCTTTGTGTCATAAAAGGTCTGAGGTTAAGCAGCCATAGGAGAGACTCTGCTTCACTTCACTTTTTGGAGTAATTAAAAAAGAAATAAGACGCCGAAGGACGGATTTGGAGTTGGAGTCGACTCGTGGATACGTTAAATGGTCCATATACAATTTCAAAAAATAATAAATAATAAAGGCCAAAGAAGGATACAGCTATAAAGCAAAATATATTCAAAATTAATTGTATTTACATTTTAGTTGTTTTAAATTCATAGAAATCTTAATTGACAGAAATAATAAATATCAAATCTAATTTAAAAAAATAAATTACAATAAGTTGTATAAAAAACCCTCTCTTAGTCACAACCTTCATGTAATAACCAAGCGAATTTCCACTCCAAAGAAGAGTAGCAAAAGCAACGAACTTCTCGAAAGCGCAGACACATGCCAGGAAGCTATGCCAGACCATTGAAAAGAAAGGCCCCGACTGGGGGTGGAGCAACTTTAGATAAAGAAAGGGGGCAGAGCAGGGGTGGCCTGTTTTTCTTTGAGGGGGAGCATCAGGGTAAGGGTAAGGCCTATTAAAGCGTGTAATGGCGTGAAGCGGGCGTGTGTAGCGCCAAAACACAAGATGAGGACGGGAGGGTGAAGAAGTTGAAGGCGTTGCAGGGCGAAAGGCTGCAATTAAAGGCAATTTGGGTGAAAACTGCGGAGGGGGTGGATGGTGGGGTGTAGTGCTGTAAGGGCGGTGGGGTAAAAAAGCCACTGAGCCTGTGCTTGGCCAACTGAGTGCGTTGTCCTTTCAGATAATATGCCCACTGCGAGTGGTTGTTGGCTGCTTGTTGGCCAAGTTGCAGCAACAGCCGCTGCACTGAAATTGCATGTCAAAGACAGATTTACGAGGCAACCTCAACACACACACACGGGCACACCACACCCCCAGCCACCGACCAGTGCCTCCGTTTTATTTATGATAAGGACTTTGGGGTCATTTGGGTTGGCGAAAACTTTGTGCGACTCCTGGCCAAAACGAGGGAGCCAGCCGAGGAGAGTGTGGAAAAACAGGGTGCAGCTAGCGAACAAGCGAACGAACGAGATAATGAATAATGGCTTAATTAAGCTTCACTCTACAAAATACGTAATTAATTGGAGCGCTTTGCTTCAGGTTCTTCCCCCTTTCCCTCTATCAGCCACTTTTCCAGATAATAAACTAGGCCCGGCTATGACCTGTTTTTCCGGGAAATCCAAAACTGGTTTCGAAGAGCAAATTGAAATACAATGCTCGTCTAATGGTTACATTTTCGGCTTGGCTATCTGCCAACCCTTGACGGCAACCGGTGAGGATTTAGAACTCGAAGGTATTTGCCAAATTACCCAAAATCATTAAAAATATGTGGAGAAATATGTCAGACAAGTGTACATCTTAAGAAACCGTAATTAAATATTTTAATTTCTTAAACTGCTTTCAAATGTTTATAAAAATTAAATAAAAGAAATAAGACATAAGTGAATAATAAAGTTTCAGCTGCCTCAAAGTCTAGTAGTAGACGAAGAAGAAAGATTACAGTACACATATATGCATGTATTTGGTTTTTTTTCCATTCATGGTACCTCATCAGTACGGCTGACTGATCTGAACTCAAAAAATATTCATTTAAAAGGAAATAAATAAAGAGTAATTTTCGATTTGTATTCCCTTATTTGTTATTAGTCCTTTATTATTTATATTTATATTATTATAAGCAATATTACATAATAAAAGTCCTATTAAAATTGTACTAATTAAACTAAATCCTAGATAAAGCATAGTATCATAGTATCTTAATTCTTCATAATAGTTTTAATGAACGTTTACAACTCTTTTGTACTGAAATTTACATTTAAATTCTTTATAGATGTATTACAGCTAATTTGCCAAATCGTTCTTAAGGTCAACCCTGGTCAAATGTAATTAAATATATCCCTGCAAAAATTTGCACATTAAAATTCACTGAATTGAATACCATAAGTTAGGTTGCACAGCAAAGGGCCACACAAAAAACTTGGCTGCAGGCAACTAACTATGGCATCTCTCCATTACAA
The DNA here is from genome assembly GCA_018905755.1 of Drosophila ohnishii. Taxonomy (NCBI): domain Eukaryota; kingdom Metazoa; phylum Arthropoda; class Insecta; order Diptera; family Drosophilidae; genus Drosophila; species Drosophila ohnishii. The sequence continues at coordinate 6,395 of JAEIII010014915.1, read as the reverse complement.
AAGGCCCAAACACACACACAGCACACACTCCGCCAAAAAGGAGGCAGAAGTGCACGTACAAATGGCCAAGAGACGAGAGACGAGAGAACGTGGAGGACAAGTTACAAATGTTTATGACAAACCAAACATCATAATAATGTGTAACAAGCTGTGCAGGCTTCACTTCTGCTCACTCCCTCTGACGTGCCCCCACACCCATCCGCAGAGGGCATAAAAATATTTCAGTTAGCATCCGGAGGACTTTTCCCATTTTCCCTGCTGGCTGCCTCGCTTGTCAATTAAATGTCAACTGGCATAAATGTTGCATGCCGCTCGCGCCCAACTGCCACATTAAAATTCCGCAGAGAAGATGGCAAAGAAAGACACTTTAAGGGAGTTTAAAAAAGACTCTCTTGAAGAGTGTTTGTTACGAGGAACTTCTCTTAGTCCAGTGCTTTTCAAACTGGGCAACTGAAGTATGCAATGATTTCTTCTGAAAAGGCTCTCCGAAGAGAGCGCTTCTCTTGCTCGAAAGTATGCAATGGCACATGGCCCTTTCTTACTCGCCATTTGTGTATGTTTGTGTTTTTGTTTTGGACTTTTGTTCTCATCCGGCTTGCGTCCGTGTCTGTGTGACATTGTTTCAGGGCAGACAATTTAAAGAGGAGTTTTTCAAATCGGAACTGGCTCTCGAGGTTCACGGCCCCGTTATGCAAATGTTGACAGCAGTCCCCTTAACCACATTTCCACATACTGAGGCCCCGAGTCCTCCCGCCGGCTGCCCCGACTGAGTTAGCAATTTTAAGTGGCCGTTCTCGTTGGTGTCTGTTGCTATTTTCTCCGCAAAACTCATATGTCTCGCTGCCACTTTTCCATTTTCCATTTTCCCCTCTGTGCCTTGCCCTTATCTTTGTGTGCATTTTGTCTCGCCCGGCGGAAATTTGTTTGCACCGAAGTGATTTCTGTGGCGGGGAGAGTGTTGGGTAAAGGAAATGGAACCGTGTTTCATTGCCATCAGCAATCTGCTATTCCCTGGCCAATCCCCTGGCAAAGACACACGGCAGCTAAACGAGGTCTAATGAAATTTCCATATGTGAGCCAATTTGGCCGGGCGTAGTTCAAAAATTAATTGAGATTCGAAAATACGCTCTCCATCCATGATGATGGAAACCTTTTTGGCGGTCGTTTAATAAAGGGAACTGGAAAATGCATTAATTTATTAAAAAGTGCATTCGATTGGACAATCAATAATACAATTTCTCACAATCAATTCTATACTAAGAGAAGAGGAATTAAACCACGTTTGGATATTAACTCAAATAATTTTGAGTTTACATATATTTTATACCCTTCCAGAGTATTATAATTTTAGTCAGAAGTTTGTCATCTCCGACCTTTTTAAATGTATATATTCTTGATCAGCACCAACAGCAGAGTCGATCTAGACATGTCCGTCTATCCGTTAGTCTGCCAGTTTTGGAGCTGTCTGAATGAAACTCAGCAAATAGCTTTCTTACTACTGTCACTCGTTTATAAGTCAGAACGGGCCGGATCGCACGACTATATCATATTGCTAACATAGGAACAATCGAACAATTTTGAGGGAAAAAATAATAACTTTAATTTTTTTCTAAATATTTTCATATATTTTTAAATTTCGGTTTTGATTTTATAAAAATCGGACGACTATATACAGAGGTAGTCAAAAGTATTTACACAAATGCAGAATTATTTGCACATCCCAACATCTTTCAATTGTTATTCCTCTTGTTGATGACCAATTTTCCTAATTTTTTATCGGGTAGCTTGATCTATGCAGAAGCTATCTTAAGAGGAATTCGAAAGATAACGGCTTATTGGACAATGATAGAAGCAAAAGAAAATGTGCCTATTTATTTTGGACATAGTAGCTTAAAAAGCTCAATTCCAGACAATGCAAAGCCTTTACTAAAGTAAGTTACGAGATTTTTTCTAAAACATTATTAAAATTGAATAGAATTAAATTTAGAAATGGTTGTTTCTGCATAGATTAAGCTACACGATAAAAAAAAAATTCAAGAAAACTGGTCAACAGCAGGAATAATAACGAAAATAAGTAAGGGAGGGGCGAATAGCTCGTTGTGTAAATACTTTTAACTACCTCTGTATTTAGCTATTACAGGAACGATCGAGAAAATACACAAAATATATTTTAATTATGCTTTTTTTTTGCCACTGTATTGGTACTTGAGAATTATAATAATACTGAGAAGCTGGAGCGAGATCAACATAATACTTTCAGTTATATACATTATATTACCATAATGCAGTAATTTTGTCTCCTTTAAAACATAAAATTCCTGCTCTTATTTTATTCTTCTCAGTGAGAAATACTTGGCCCGTGTAAGTAGTTCAAGCCCGCAGAACTGACCCATGTAATATCCCAAAGAACCCCTATATAGTTGTACTTTGAAAGCCCCCTTACCCCCTACTCACCTTTCTCCTGCAACTGCTGACGCTTGATGTCGCCTTTGAGCACTTCCGCGGTGTGAACCAGTTCGTTGAGCTGCGGCTTTTTCATTTTCAGCTCACGCAAAACTTTCTGTGGACAGAACAAGGACAAATACATGGATGGGTATGAGTTGGGTTGGAGTATGTTCTAGCCATCCCAGTGTTTCATGGTACGCACCTCCTGCTTCTCGATGGCCAGGCGCACCGCATCGACGTCGTCAATGAGGACGCTCTGTATCTTGATCATGTTTTGTTCCCAAGTCAGCCAGTCGGAAATCTGCAGCACCGACTTGTCGAAGCTGCCGGCCAACGCTCCAGTCCCGCTCGGTTCGTTATTGTACTCTGCGAATATGCAAAAATGGGACAAATTGAATTAAGGTGGCAGGACAAGCGGGGTAAAGGGAAAACTGCTGACTAATTAGCGTGTCCTTTTTCCCCTAGCCCACCCACAAGATGGCTTTTCTGCTGATGACGGGTTACTCTGCTCATTAAACGGTAGTAGCTGCGGTTTGGACTGCTCCCGATTCTGACCACAACTTGGCGGTATACTTATTGGGGTCACTGTAGCCACGATTCAAATGCTGGATGGGCTTTTCCTATCACTCTCATCGCTCTACAGCTATCTATTTTTCATTTCTTTTCTGTGGTCCTTTTTCCCTAGACTTTGTTGCACATTTCAGCAAAAGTCAAGTAAATGAAAAACTATTTCAATGAAGCAAAAGTCTCAAGTTCCTTCGTTGATGGCACAGTGGGATTAAGTTCGATACAATTCTAGATTATTGGCACAACTTATAACAATTGAATTTCAGACCTTACTTTTAGAAGGGTAACCCTTTTCTTTACACAATGCCTGAATTTCTAAGAATAGCTTAGAGTAATTATATTCATTACTTAAAAATTTACCGAGTTTGACAGATTCTTCAACAGCTCTATCTGCAAAAACCAATGTAGAACACACAACCAATGACTGCACACAATAATATTATTTCAACTCCACAAACAAAGTTCTTTGTCACGCATTTTCCTCAACTTTTCCACCCCACCTTTCTTATATTAAATGGCAATTTTCAATTGCAACCCATTGAGAGTCAACCATGGTGCAAATATTTCAGAACTTGAAAAATCAAAGGGGAAACACTTGAAATACTTGAGTGAAAGGAGTGAAGGAAAAATGCAGAGAAAAGCTTAAGTAGGCGCAAGGCAAAGTAAACGAAAGGAGAAAAAGGGAAAAGGATCAGGTGGAAGGAGCAGTCTGAAGTCCTGCCGACAGTTATGAAAGTTTTTCCAGGCCCGAGTTTGCCAATAATCCGTGAAAACAAAACCAAAACAAGACCGAAAAAGAAGAGACACGTTGGCTTTATCTTTTATATTTTTTTGCTGTTTTGGTTTGTAGTTTTCGCAGTGTCCCTTAGCAGGATTAGGCTGGTCTGCGAGGACAAGGGATTTGGGCGACAAATGCCGCCTAGTCCAATGAGGGCAGCTGAAACTGGTTTACCCCACCAAGAGGACCAAAAGGACCACGCCGGACCCGGGACTTGGGACCTGGCACGCCGGCACGCTGGCCGTGTCAAGTTGAGGCGTCTGAAAGCATTTAGAGTGAGTGAGCGACTGAATGAATGAGAGTTCCAAGCACACAAGAAGCTGTTAAGCAAATATATACACAGGGAGAAATTTAGCAACAAAAAACTTTTTGTATATTAAAATATTGTATAGAAAATTTTACAGAATATCCATTACTTTTTTCGTGTAATGATTTGTTGACCTGCAAGTTGGAAGTCGCGAGTTCCCTTTTACTTTTTTTTTTTTTTCAAGGCCACAGGATACGTTGTCAAATATTTTTTCAACATGTATATTTTTGCTGAAGGAACGGAAAAAAGAAAACCAGAAAGGAATAATAACACCGCTGACAACAACAACAACACACACACACACTCGGAACACACTGTGAAGTAGGAGTGGAAAACACGTTAAGTGTAAAATTTCTTTTCACTCATTCTGATGAATGTCCCAGGTAGGCTCATACATACACTCTTTGCACACCCCTTTGTGGCATTGACGGGACAGGTGCAAAATGGTAGAAAATATTATAAAAAATATAAAAAGTCTATATAAAGGAAAATATAAAACATACAGAAAAGGAAAAGCGCTGATAACAGTCACTCCTGTGTTTCCTTCCTCTTGCACGCCCACACTTTCAATCACACACCGAGGGGCTGGTTCTACCAGGAAAACGTCATAATTCATTAAAAGCCAAAGAAAGCGTGAAATTCTGGGCCCCGTCTTCTTGGCCATCCTGTCTTTTCAGTTGCCACTCAGTTAGGCTTCCCTTTTCCTCGTTAAGGGCGAGCCTAGGGACGACTTTAAGACAAACAAAAAATACACAGTGACATTTAGGCGGAAAGGAAAGTGCTTTTAAAGTCTCATTTTGGGTGATGGATGATGACCTTGATGGGTTTTTATTTATTATTTTTGCACAAGTTTTTGCTGGACGGGTTCTGCTTTAAGTCTGATTTTATTGTTTGTTTTTAAATTTAAACTTTACCTTTTAAAATATATTTAAAAGCTGATTAGCGTTTAGAGGCTTGTTTTTATCGTTATCTCCACATTCTTAGGTTAACTGTTGTAATTTTAATCATTTATTTTATTTGTTTTTATTAATTTTTGTAGATGATTTCAATTTTGTTGTATTTTAAAGTGGATTCCCACTTGGCGCCTTGTTTACTTCCTTGCCGCTGAACGATTTATTTTCAAATGTTTCTTATTTTTGTGCAACAGCTGTTTCGAGCGTCCAAACTCAAAAGCTGGGCTAAAGCTAACGAAGATAGCTTTGGCAAGCTCAAAATTCAAAATTTGAAAATTCTCTTGGGCGCGGTGAAACGGGCTATTAAACCCGCACACTGGTTGTGTTTCAAGATCGAAAATTAAAATAGCAAGAAATTATAACTTTCTAATTTAATAAAAAAAAATATTTTTACAATAAATATTTTTGTGTTTAATAAAAGCACATGGTAAGCCGTACATTGCTTTTCTCTTTACAATATAATATCATCTTTGTAAGCCCACACAAAAAGCTACTTGCGCCGTGTACCCGAAAAAGCGCAATTCTACAGGGACCTTTTTGCCGAGTATACAAAGGCGAAACTATCCCCCAATAACCTTTTCAGAAGCCACCACGTCTAAACTAGAAAACATCGGGATTCCGAAAGGTTACGCTGAAACAGAAGCTGAAACAACGGGGCTACATCATGAAGTTGGCCTAATCATAAGAATAATTGCTCTGATTGTAGCAGAAAACCAAGAGATTAAGCCAAATTAAATCAATTTTTCAAAAATTACATATATTTTTCCTTCACAGATCTGCTCAAACTTGGAAAATAAGACTCTCTGAACTTGAAGAAAAGAAAATAAAAAAATTTGTATTTTTGGTTTTTAAAATATACGTGTTTTATTCTCCCAGTGTAAAGTAAGCAGGTCGACTGGTGCCTGCTTTACCGACAGCACCAATAAGAACAGCGTGGACAGAAACCCTTAAGCACAGGCGCAAGCCTGGTCGACCTGCTTGCTCCAACTAGAATATGCTTACAAACTGCTTGATCAAACTGCTAACAAACTGCTTACTTTACACTGGCAAAAAAACGTACATTTTAAAAACAAAATATATACATTTAAAAAGAGCAACAAAATTTTAAATTAACTTTTTTTTTAACTTGATTCTTACCTAAGCTCTAATCGTACGTTCGCGCGAAAACATAATGTTTTTGTAATTATTCGCATTAAGTGCAAGCAGGTGGATGAAACTTATCGTGTTAAGTAATTTTGCTGTTACTATTTCAAATATACAAAAACTTTAAGATTACTCTTAACCAATCTTTATACCCTTGCAGGGTATTATAATTTCAGTCAGAAGTTTGCAACGCAGTGAAGGA
>JAEIII010014911.1:0-10428 GCA_018905755.1 Drosophila ohnishii | reverse complement strand
TTTCTTTAAAAAAAGAATAAAAACTAAAATAATTTTCCAAAAAATTTTAAAAATATTTTAGGTATTTATAAGCACAATATAATATTTTTATTTTAACATTTAACTCTATATCCTTTATTAATTTCCCTCTAGGACACATCGTTGCTTCCCTGCTCATATGGCAAGACATTTATGGCACCTCCTCAACTTCCTCGCCCTTAGCGAAGGCATTTAAATGCATTTCCTAATCACACACAACCTCACCACACACACAAAACACACTCAAGACTTAACCCTTTGCTGGCATTTTCCCATAAAATCTCGGCACTTCCGCTTCCAACAAGAATACCGGTACATGGAATAGGAGAACCCAAGAGGGACTCACTCACCCCGAGACCCATGTTGCATCGAATGCTCTTCCTGCAACAATTTCCGCTTTGCTCTGGGCTGCCCCGGCAAAGTCTAACAAATTCAAATTAGAAAATCCCAACATAAATATCTATGCATTCTCGCCAAACCCTCCCCTCACCTTACCCTTGGTCCTTGCCTGATAGTTCGCCGTCTGAACAATAGATGTCGCCGGGCTGTGATTGCAGCTCCTGTGTGCAATATGCGAAGGGTTGCAAAATGCACCCTCATGTGTGTGTGTGTGTGTGTGTGTGCTGTGTCTGATTTTTGTTGGAATTCAAAAGATTTACAAATACTTGTGCAGTCCTTTGGCAGTTGCACTTAAGCAGGATCCTCTTGCCGCTCGACCTCCTTGAGTGCAACCCCCGGGGAGCTGTACGATGATATATATATGTATATATAGTATATATATTCCTCTCTCTCTCTCTCGCTGAACCAATAAAAATGTACGTCGGGGGTTTTTAAAGCAAGTTACTTGATGTCGTCAGCACAAAATTTTTCACCTCTTCACCGGGTTGTACATACTCCTTGTTATCCTTTTGGTTTTTCGCTCTTCATTTCTTTTTTTTCTGTTTAACAGCACCCAAGCGTCTTGTCAGACCGAAATGTTTGTTTTGTTGTGTCCTCAACTGTATTTGTCTTTGCGTTTTTTTTTTCATCCTCCTACGGTTTTACATTGCTCGATTTTTGTTTATTTCGCTGACAAGGCAAAAGCGGCGAACGCCACGGAAAATTGTCAATATAGCGCAGGACAGAAAGAAAAAGTCGGTGGCGGCATAAAAATATACAAAAAAATATAAGACGAGATTTGGAGAAACGACTAAAAGGTTACCTATTACAGAACTCAAAGAAGAGCTTAGAAAATAATTTTGAAGCAGGCCTTAGTTAGTTTATATTCCTTTTTTTGCATTTCTACAATATTTGTAGATTTTTGTAAATAAAAATAACAATTTCTTAAATTTCCTTAAGGTTAGATTTGGAGAAACGCCTAAGATATTATTCATTAAAGATATCAAACATCAGTTTAAAACATAATTTCAAAGCAGGGATGCCTAGACCTTAGTTAATTTACATTCTTTTGAAGTCTTTTCTATAATGTTTCTAGATTTTTAAAATTAAAATAAAATTTCCTTAAATCAGAGCTGCCTACACAGAGCACCTTCAGATATCAGATGAAGCTTGTACAAGCTTGCTTAAGTTTTAAGCTGGTTCTAATCGAGCTTCTGATGCCCTGCCTGAGCACCTCTTTCTGAAATACAATATACCCTCTAATAAAGCACCTTTTACAGGGCACAAAAAAATCACGCATACAAGCCTCACAGCGGCCAAAAAGGACGCACCCACATTACGAGACACTGTGGATATTTTATGAGTGGGTTGTCCTGGGTGTCTGAGTCGCATCGAAGGGTTAACAATGGCGCTCCTGCGTCCAGCTTTTCCACTGCCATTTTGCTGCTGCTGCTGCTGCTGATTCGGCTGCCTCTTATGCTGTCATATGCAAAAAAAAAAAAACGAAAGAAAACCGGGAATCGGGAAATGGAAAATACAGAGGGTTAAGGGCGACAGCAAGGACACCACGCAAGCAACACTTTTGATAACATTTTATTACAACGTACTCGTAGGTGTGATTTTTATGGTTTTGCTATGCTCAACGGATTTTTTTACAGCTTCTGCCCCCCTCCTTGCTCCCTTGTTATTGTTGTTGTTGTCTATGCTGATTGTGCGGGTTAAAGAAAAAAAAAAAAAAAAAGGACCCAGGGTTGAACTTGATTGCTGAATGGGTTAAAGGATGGCTTCAAGGTTCAAACGGTTGATAAGAATCGTTCATTGAGTGAAATTAAAGTGATTTCCTCACAAAAAAAACGGATCCCATTGAAAGGACTCAAATGGTTTTATGGCTATGATAAAGAAAATATCCTTGACACCCATATATTCTAAGCCATAAAATCATTATCATTAAATATAAAAATCTTAATAAAAACCTTTCAATAAAAGCTTTTGTTCTGGTAACATTATATTGTTGAAATTATATTTGAATTAAATAAGATAAAATATCAAAGAAATCTAAATAAATACCATAAAATATTGCACAAAAAATATTTCTAAATATCTAAAAATAAATATTGAGTTTTCTAACTATTTTTTAATAATTTTTACAGAACATTTTCAATAAATTCTTTCTAATAAACTCACAAATTTCCAACTAAAACCTTAAATATTTATTCTAAAAAATGTATAGAGTTTATCAAATATTTTTTGACTGAAAAGCTGCCTCAATTTCTGTCCAAAGCCCCTCATCAATTCGGTTGACTGACAAAGTATACGTTTTTCTTTGGCTAATTGGCCAAACAATTGGCCAGTAAATCAACCGGCAAGCTCTCCCATGTCAACAGTTGATTTTTCCCCCTGTCATTGCCATGTAATTGTATCCATGATACCTGTGATACGGTTTTCTATAAGAGGAATTCTCTGTTTAATATTAATGTTAATATCAATATGAATTTTACGGCTTTTCACCCAACAACAACAACAACAATATCAACAACAAACAATGCAGCCAAACAAAGGCGCAACACCAAAGTTGAATTATTCATGTGCCTAACGAATAAAAACCGAAATAAATTATAAGAAACACGAGCGAACACACAGCCGGCAACAACAACTAATTATTCATTTAATACTGTACGAGATTTGCACATTAAAAGTATAAAAAGTATAAAAAGTATAAAAATCCCGAGCCTGACCAAATGCGCCCCAGCATCGGTGGTCTCTCTCTCTCTCTAGTTTAGTGGGTCAAGAAATCCAGTTTATAAACATTCAAATTAATACATACAAATGACGTCTCTGCGTTTATGGTGCATAATAATTAGCCGACGTCAAAGCGGCGCTAATGTGCCAGCTCGGACCAAGGACCAACAGGAAAAAAATAAAGCGGAAAACAGGAGCATTAGCATAAAATTAGAATTTGTAATTGCGGCGGCGCAACAGGCTCTCGAAGGGATGGACTCCCTGGCCCCTCTCTCTGTGTGTGTGTGCGGCATGCGCCGCTTAATTAAAATGCAACCTCGGCTAGACAGACAGACAAGGAAGCGCCTGCGCAAAAGGACAACGCGCCCAGCTCAGCTTTTGAATTATTCAAATGGCAGTCAGCCAGCCAGTCGGTAATATCTCTGCGCATAGCCTCTTTTTGGCGTGTTGACTTTTTGATTATGCGCATAATTTTTGGGCCACAGCCCAGAGAGAGACCAAATGTTATGACAGGCGTGAGGATGCGGCCGAGGGACAATAATTAAGTCATGACAGAGTCGGAGTCAACCTTGCCCAAGCAGGTTGCTGCCACAGATGTTAATTATAACCATAAATATATCGAAAATCTGGAGAGTTTTGAGTGCAAAACAAGGGTGATTTTTACAACAGGATTTGTGTTATTCTTTTCAATTAATAAATTTACATTTTCTTTGTATAATTTTATGTTTATACAAAGTGCAGAAAGTGATTTAAATATGCTAAAGTGTTTAAATTATTTATTACTTTGTTTTTTTAATAAATATCCTAAGTGATAATCAATTAAAGTAAATTAGATGCAATAAATATTGTATTTCAAGGGTTTTTTTTTTTTTGAATTAAGTTGAATAATTAAGATTAATGCTTTACACATTTTTAAAATTATTAAATATATAATAAGAAGAATAATTACTGTTAATACTCTTGGCTTTTATGTAAATATATTTAAATATTATTTCTAAAGTGCTGAATACTTCCTGATGCTCATAAAAAGAAACATTAATCTGATGCCAGGTGCATCCTGTTAATTCATAAAATAAATACTTAAATAATTAAGAAAAGGAAATAAATATTTAAATTATGATTTCCTGCCAAAACCCGAATCTCAAATAATCTTTCATACTAAAAACATACAACCAAAATTCATAAATAAAATATTAAACAAAACCTCCAAATCCCAAAAAAATCTTTCCCATTCTCTCTTAAAAAAATCGTTAAAAAATATATCTAAAAATATTTAAAAAATATTTAGGCTTCAAATAAAGATATCACTTTAAAAGGTAACTACACCACCCTTCCCCCAATCGATATCGTATGGAACAATATAAATTTTAGTAGCTCGCCGACAAAGCAATTCCAAGACCCCAAAAATGTTCCCCTTTGGCTAAAGGCAGAAAATCGAATCAGCTCTCGATGGGGCTACTCCGCCTTCCGTAACGCTGCCACTGATTCGATTTCCATGCAATTTTTGAATGAAAGTGCGGGAAATGTCATCCATAAACTATGCCGCCAGGTAAAAGGGTGCCACTCAGCTGGGAGAAGCCCCCAAACCCGATCCACTCGAGCGTTTCTCCAGTGAAATGGAACTAAGCTCGTGCGCTTGTCGGTGGCGGCATTTGCATGTGTAAAGTCATAAATAACGAGACAACATAACACTTAAAGCACAGAGACACAAAGACAGAGGCACACACTCACCCACAGGACTCGCAGGACCCCTCGCTATCGAGATGCGATATATGACAGGAGTCCCGAAAATGCATGAGCTACGACGAGCTGGAGACCCAGGACCCGAGCTTATCAACTGCAAAATAAAAAGAATTTATTTCTGTTAGGAACTTTGCTCGCGGGTTATGCAAAAATTTGCAAAAAGGGTGAACACACACAGATATGGGATGCAAGGAGGAGCAGGAGCAGGAGAGCAGGACAAAGGGAAGCTGGCATAAATAAAAATAAGTAACGAGCTCCACACAAATTGATAAAACAGTGAAAGAAAATTGCCGCAAACACAGACACAACACACAAACACAACCCGGTATCATAAAAGAGAATAAGATTTTTAGGTGGCATTTTCATTTTCAGTTTTGTCCACCAAATCAAAAAAGAGAGCAAAGCGAAAAAAGATATTGAACAAAAGCGTACGGTGGAAAAATGTTTGAAATTGAATTTGATAAGAGAATGGGGAAAAACAAAAACAAGGTGACGGGTTAAAATAGAATTAGTTTCGTAGAGAAACTAAGGGAAATTCAGGCGGAAAAATAGTTTATAAATTGTTAGTCAGAATAAAAATCGATAGAAATATTATTTAGATAAAAAATAAGAGAATTACAAGGGACCCGAAATATAGAAATATTAAGAAAATCAACAGAGGTTTAATAATAAGCTGTTGGAAATTATTAATAATACATAATAATATGTTATCAATAAAAATTATACATTTTTATAAGTCATTCACATTTAAAAAAATATTTTTTGTACGAAAAAACACAAATATGATTTAACTTTAATATTATTTGACTTAAATATATTCTTAGCATGAGATAAAAAAATTTCTTAAATATTGAAAAATGTTCTCTAAAATTTCTAAAAAATACTAAGCTTTAAAAAAACAATTTCTTGTTCGTTAACCTCCTTTTACTTTCAAGTACAGCCTGCAACATAAAACCTAAATTATAACATTTATTCTTAAATTTTCCAAAGACTTGAAAATCTTAAAGAAATACGAATGGGTTAAACCTTTTTTGCAAAACCCTCATATCACAAAACAGTAGCAAAAAAAAACTGTTCCAAACTGCCCCCCGGTAAAATAATGAAAAATTGAAAAAAAAGCCAGCCGAAAATAGAATTTGGGAAAAATAGAAAATTCGCTACAATGGTACAGTTTCCCAGTTCCCTTCGCCGCGACAGGGCAAATAAATTAAATTTTCTAAACGATTGTATGTGGCGGAGCACCCAAGGCAGAGCCCGAAATAACAACACATTCATCCGGAGTTCGACGGCCTCGCCAGGGCAGGTTTACAATGGGATTTGCATACGCGAAAAATTGTGACATGCAGCGAAAAGGAAAATTTCTTTTCACTTTTCTTACCTTCTCGAATTACGCAATAATCGCGATAAAGGTAGGGAAATGAGTTTTGCATAAATTAAAAATTAGCAAGGAGGTCCCAGCACAGCACCCTTTTTTGCCAGTCAAAGGTGACGCATTTATGCATAAATTAAGGATCAATACCGCGAGAGAGCCTACTCCTTTCCGAAGGGAAAATTTGCATTACAAAAGGCCAAAGACCGAGACCTTTGCCAAAAAAAAAAAAAAGTTGTAGGAAAATCGTAAAGGGGTTTGCGAAAAAGACGCGAGTTTCCTAATAATGGGTTGTCCATTAAGGACGAAAAGGAGCAAGTTCCGGAGCTCCGAAACTGTTGACGTTGCCTGGCAAAACACAGAGCAACCAGAAGGAGGAGGAACAACCCCTAAGACAGATTAGCGCTGAACCCAAGCAACCCGAGATCGCGACCCCGGCGACGATCTCTCAACCAACAACCGATCCTCTTACTCGATCTCGCCTTTGATGTCACATTTTGTGTTATTTATTTGAGGCGGCATTTGATTTGCATGAGAATGAGGAAAATTGATATTTGGTCGGGCAACTCGGTCTTCTCCTCCTCCTCCTCCTGCTCCTTCGGTTGTCTAGCGAGCGTCTTCTTCAGGACGGACGCACACGTGTTGTCCTGAACCGAAAGAAAAAAAAAAGGGGTGCAATCTCTAGGGGTTGTTCGCTGTCCGATCGCGATCGCCTATTGTGAAAATTATGCAGATGAGGGAACCCCTTTTTGCGCAAACGGATGAAGATGAGTATTCAAATGGGTTTCTGGTGGCATCTTCCCCGGGCGAAGAAGAAGGGTTGGTATTTCCTTCTAGGTAAAGGTAATTTGCATCGCCAGAAGATAGGGCTAGACGGCGTCTAATGGGATGACATCTGTGTGCGCCCGAGGGTTCGGCTTTTTTTTGCTTTCCTGCTTTTTGCATACTATTTAATTTTCCCAGGACCCTGGGCTGGCTAAGAGGAGATTTTTCTTTCCCAGGGAAAGATGTGCGTGTCCTAAGCACAAAAGACAATATTGATCGTGTATTGAAGATGCAATCAGCTATGTAAAAAGATTGAAACCCTTTTTTTTGCATGCCATAAAAAATAAATTCAAATTAATGTGAAATTTGAATGTGCAAAAATCGGAAGTGAACGAAGATCGCGAAGGGGTCTTTCAAATTGACAGATACTTATTTTGGCAAAAGATGATCATCTTCAAAAAGGATGGGAATTTGTTTTTTGCAAGGCGATTTTGTAACGTACTTTTACAGAGGTTTATTTAGAGATTCTGTAACTAAAAGAGATTTTTTAAAAAGGAATTCTAAAAGAAAAGACATGTTAAAGTTTAAATTTAAATGAAAAACCCTCAAATCAGAAATATATAATAAAAACCTCTATTTCAGACAGTATCTTTCAGTTTTAGGAATATTTTTTTAATGCAAAATAATTATTTAATAAATCAAATAATAAGCACCCATAATCTTAAGTAACTCTAGAATATTTCCCTATTTTTTTTCTTTGGTTTTTCTCACGCTCAAAAATCAAAGCTGGCTGGCACTCTTGAGTAAAGAGGAAGGGTTATGCCGCTAGCAACCCCTGTTTTTCGTAGACAACGCCCCCGCCTGCCAAGTTAAACAATGAAACACAAAGGCAAATAATAATTTAAAAGGTTTTGTTGACGTTTCGAACTGTTGTTGACTTTTGCCGCGCGCGAACAAAACAGCAACACAACTCAGAAATCAAACAGCAGACACACAGAACTCAAACTGCAAGTGGCTCGAGGATTGGGAGGAGGATGCTGTACGGGGTTCGAGGTTTAAGGATAAATTCAGGAGGTGGTGGTAGGTGGGAGGTCAGAGTTCACCCCTGCGCCTTTAGCCTCATTCATTATGATTATTTGCGGTGAAAATTTGCGGCGCTCTTATTTGATACGGAAAGGATTAAAATTAAGCGAAAACTTTCTGGAGAAAAGCCCCCCTCCCTTTGTTGATTAACTTTTCATTTGATTTATTAAGGCAAATAAACACAAGTACAGCGCACAGCTTAATGCGCACTTTGGGGGTCATGAACTCGCCCGCCAGTGACTCACGGCCTCAGAGATCAAGCTCAAGTTCCTGACCAACAGACTCCAGAGAGACTCACAGAGATCCACATCCCGAAAAAAAAACCAAGTGCTTAGCGCGTTAAAAGTCGCGTAGTAATTTAACGACGACGACGTGTTGTTGGCACACGCAGATTGCTATCTGCCAGATACAGATACAGCGGCAGAAAAAAAAAAAAGACAGAACGCTGTGCGGGTGTTGCTTTGATGGCCCCAGCGACAATTAGCAGAGGCCTACACTGACCTGCAAAAAGGAAAAATCAACCGAAAAATCAAGCAAAATTAAACAAAATTTAGTAAAAAATTTATCTTGGAATTTTTAAAGAAATTTTAGGGATTTATAATTGAGATATACTTCGCTTTTCAGACCTATTTATCTGCTGTTTAATGTGCCAGAGGGCATTGCCTTTACCAGCAGGGATCTCATAGCAATATCTTTCTCTGTCCAACTGCCTTGCTTAGGTGGGTGTCTCCCGTACGCACCCATAAAGGTGTAAATCATGATCATGTCAATCAGCGGATCGGCCAATCCTTATAGCGCGCGTGCACACCTTTCGATCTGCCACAGAAATTCACTTTTCATTCAAGACAAAAAATCGTAAGGGAACAGAAAAACTGTTGCAATTGTCGCGCCTACTTGAAGACGAAGATGAAACCAGACGACGTCCACGAAATGCGATCGTTTTGGTCGAAAAAATAAAGTAAACAAAACAAAAGCCTGGCTTAATGATATCCGCTGAGGCTGAGCCAAAGGCTCGTGGGCTGTTTTTGGACACTGGAAATAAATGTGAGAATTTCTTGGGGATTTTATTTAAATTTTAGAATTTTTTTTTTGAGAAAATGTTACGTGAAAATGTATAATAATTGGGTAAATATAATGATCACAACTTTAATCAATATTTAAACTATTAAAAATTAATACAAAGCACCTGTTTTACTGATAAATAAGAGCCTTTCCTACCCTAAATATTTTAAACAATTTTATTTAGGTTTTCACCTTAAAAAATATAATTTTAAAAAAGCAATACTAGTTGCAGTAAATATTACTATAAACTCTGATAAAATCATTATAAATTATCCATATATTTTCCTATATAATCTTATTTTCCGCCGTGCAGAAAAACGACTCTCCTGCCGGGAGCCTGATGGTTTCTTTTTAACAATTTCTTTATATATTTTTTTTTGTGAATGAATGCCAGACGGCAAAGAAGTTGTAATGATCTTCATCATGAAGGCGAATCCATTCATGAAGCTCGCCCTGATTTTTTCCTTGGTGCCTGCTGAGGCTGTAATCAGTCCACGCAATAAAATAAAAAAATGTTTGCAAGCCCGGCTTGATTCTTTTTTTATTGGCTTATTTTTTGGGGGCCTTTGTGTGTGTGTTGGCTGGGCTGCTTTGAAGTTTTGCCTTTTTGACACATTTCGAGGTGTGTTTTGCCGCGATCTCGTATAGCTTTAGCCTTAGCTTTTCCTGCGTGGCATTCAGTCAAGTCAGTCAGTCAGTCAGTCAGCCAGTCAACAATGTCTGCTGTTGGGCTGTCGAAGTCTGGAGCCCAGCCCCGAAAGCTGTCAATTAAATTAATTATTATTTCTGCGTTTAATGCAAAACTGTTGCATGCCAAATGCAACTAACTGCGAACAGCGAAAATCAGCCAAAGGTCGCTCTCAGCTGGCAACACCTAGCTCTAGGCTCAGTTTTTCTCTAAATATTCTTTTTTTTCTCCACGTACGAGTATCAAATTTATTTCGGCTGGGCATGTCAAAAGTATGTCAAGCATTTCGGGCCCGCTTAATTCGTGGCGTTTTTTTATCTTTTTTTTTGTTTTAATTAATTGCCAACCGCTGACATGTGGATGGTTCCACTAGAGCAAAGGCATTGGGGGGTTGATAACAAGCTTAAGGAAAAAAAAAAAGAGTCAAAAAGGTGGTTCTAGACGAGGTTTTAGGCGAATTTGTAATGCTCTTGTGGCAGTTGAGCTTGGGAAAATATTTATTTAATTAAATTTAAAGCATTTAAAGGTGAATAAAATATAAAATTGATATAAATAAATATTTATACAGAACAAAATATTATTT
>JAEIII010014892.1:0-13408 GCA_018905755.1 Drosophila ohnishii | reverse complement strand
GTTCAAATGGCATTGAACGTTTCCGGCGAAAATAAATAATTAAAAAAAAAAAAAAAAAAAAATTAATTATTTTTTTTCCAAAAGCATACTGCAAGTATTTTCAAAAACAGCTCCTAAATATGCAATTGATATTACTTTGAACACTCCAATTGCTATCGTACCAGCATATATGTACATAAGACCCTAAAAAAATAGTTCTTTGATATTAAGTAATAAATCTTTGTACTTTATTTTATCTAAATTTCTTTACTTAAGTTTGGGTTCACAAACCCCAGAATTTGTGAATATTTTAATGGGTTTCATTTAATTGTATTTTATGAATTAAGCCAGCTAGTGCCTCAGTTATAATTAATCTTATCTACTTCCTATTATATTTATCAGTTAGCAATTGCCAAAATGGTCATTTTGTATAAAACTATAGACTTAATATTACCTGATGCTTACATTAAAAAATAAGTTCTACACTATTGTACATGTTGCTAATATAAAGTAATAGACATCAATATTAGACATTAATAAATTTAGTTATTCGACAAAAATACAAAATAAGTGTATTTGAGTTAAGAAGAAAGGAATTAATTAACTAATACCAAGGAGTAGCTCGAGATAAATCCCACACCCAGAAAAAAAATTACTTAACAAAAATGCAGAACGTGCAAAATCAGCATATTTGCTTTGTTTACGTCGCCATCAAAGATATCACTTGGAATTAGATAAATAACAGTTAAAGAAACAAATAAATATTAAATAAAGAACCACAAAAAAACGTTGCCAAATGTGAATCTTTTAAAATTTATAGAAATTTAATATACTAAAAGAAATGATACAGGGTACTTATTTGTATAGCACACCCTCTGAAGGTACCCCGAATAAAAATCAATTCGCTTATCTCGCCAATAAAAATAAATAACCTGCCGATCGCTGCTGATCCTCCCATATAGGCTATATAGAGGCAATAAAAGCAATCGCCGCCGAGGAGCGAACTCAGTTCTGTTCTTTAGTTCGTCGAGTGCTGAGCTGCCTGCCGAAAAATTTTTTCTTCTTTTGCGATGGAGAGTGGGTGACATTGACATTCTTCAGTTTCGTGGGACTTTGACTAACCAAGATGTGATCACACTTTCAGAACCGAAAGCCTTCGTTGGCCTGGCACTGCTGCTGCTGCTGGTCCAGAGCTTCGGGGTGGCCAATGGCAGGGAAGAGGACATCTGCCGCCTGTTTTCCAACAACACCGTGATTCGTGATCCTGATTCCTGCGGCCAATCGATTACCTGCATCAATTCCGTGAGCCACTACAGCACCTGCGCGGGTTCGACGCCCTTCTTCGACAAGGACACCGGCAAGTGTGTGAAAGCCCTGACGGATGACTCCACCTGTGCGGTGTCCTGCGAGGAGGCAGCCAACCAGTTCGTGGCCGATCCCAAGTCCTGTTACGGCTACTACTACTGCTCGGACCAGGAGACAGCCCTGTATGGCAAATGTCCCACGGAGACCCACTTCAATGCCACCACCCAGACCTGCACCCGCCTCTACGAGTCGGCCTGCACGGCCAGCAGCTTTGAGTACTGCAACATCGTGAAGAACAGCGTGAACTTTGACAATCTGCAGGGCTGCAACAAGTACCACGTCTGCGAAAAGGGCGTGCTGAAGGACAAGTCCTGTGCCTCTGCCTTGTACTACCAGGCCAGCACAGGAACCTGTGTGGCGAAGGCCTTGGTTGACTGCGATGCCCATCCTTTGCCATCGAATGTCTGCGGCACCGTCAAGAAGCCGTTGGAAAACAAATTCGTCACGGATGGAGCCACCTGTCGCGGTTACTTCTTCTGCGCCAAACAGAAGGACGGCACTCCGGACGCGAATCCCACCTGGAATCAGTGTCCCCCGGACTACTTCTTTGATTCCTCCAGCCAGACCTGCAAGGATCCCACTTCGGTAGTCTGCAAATGGGATCGATGTGATGGTCGCACAGCTACTTTCGTGGAGAGTGCCAAAACCGGTTGCCGCGACTATCTGATATGCGCGGACGGCATCACACAGGCGGAGAAGTCCTGCGGCAACTACTTTTTCGATCAGAACCAGGGTGCCTGTGTCCCGCAGGTCCTAACCTACGCCGCGTGTAAATGAAAATAAATATATATGTCTGCTTTAAAAATTTGTTTAGATTATTAAATAGATCTTGCAAGGAGGTATTTTGTTGTTTAGAGGAGGTATTTTGTTAAATTAATATTGTAAGAAAGTCCCAAAATATTCATTAAACAATGAAACATAAATCGGGGTAATTTGTACCTTCATATATCAAAACAATGGCTTGAAGAATTAACTAATTAATAATTAACTAATTAGTAACAGTTTATATACGAGCGGGAGAGGTATGATGTTAAGAGTTTGCATCTGTATTGTTTTTTAACTCTTATGAGTATGTATCATGTGACTGTTATTCTGAAAAGAATTCGCACAAATATATATTATTTTTTATAATTATTTGTATAATTTTTTAATTATTTTTTTGTGGTCTGTATTTGCACCAAGTTTGGTAGCTTTAGCTTGCTCTTCTCTTTTAATATCTGGGACCTGGCCAAATTGGCTCGCCTGCTGATGCTAATTAATAACATTTATATCTCATGAAGACATTCCTTCTTTTGACTATTGCCGGGTAAACAAATATGTAGAATTTATATAATTTCACACTTACAGTAATTAACCATAAACTAATTACAAATAATGTAAATAAAATATCAACAAATCATGGAAACTTTACGTGCAGGTGGTGGGAGCCAAACATACCATAAATGATAATCGTTCTTTCTTAGGTATTTTAAAGCTCTGATTTTTCCCAAAAACAATTTGAAAGCGACTTACTGGCTTTATCATTTTGTCATATTTACGACCCCCATTCAAGCACAATAACTTGTGACTGCGCGATTACGCGATTAATATATTTATAGTTCAATTAATTAACAGCCAATAAAAAGCTATTTTCTGTTTATGATAAGAGCCGACACCTCATTAACCAGTTTCATTTTCATTTCCATGACCAATTGGTGTCCATAAGGTGTCCAAACCCACAACTTATGGGGACACCACGCCCAGACAGACTCCTCTTCGCGAATGATTTGCATCGCAAATTACTGGGCACTTGAAGGGGTTTACGTACTTTTTGGCACAACATCGATAAGATTCGCAGCTGCTTATCAGCCGAGGCATTCGGTGGCAGCAGCCATGTTCGCCGCTGGTTAATATAAACTTTTTCCATTCACGAAACTCCATTTAGTCGGGAGCAATTAGTGCCCGAGGCCACATCAGACAACGCGATCTCTTCCCCTGCAAATTAAACCAAATTCCCCAAACAATCAGCCATGCCGAGTGAGTATTATCAACGATGCCCAAGAGCACTGTTCAAAATTTTTACCTGAGAGCTGGAAAGCCAAGAATGCCATTTCCGGCAGCTCAGACATTTTAAAAACTGAAATATTTATGTAGCTATTGAATTTTGAAACAAAACAATAGTAGCTTTATGCATAATTTATTGGACCAAACTATAAATTTATTACTAAGAAAAACAGGAAGTCCTTGTTTGTTTTTTAATTTATGAGATGATAAGATTTATGAAAAAATAACTCTAATTCAATTGATAGGCAAATCAGTCGGAATAATATAGCATAACATAAATAATAAACAAATTAAAGATTAAGGCAAAAAAACATATATGAATTAAAACATATTTTAACCCTCTTCTTTTTGTCAGAAACAAGCCTTTTTGGAGTGCTTCTCGGATGCATTTTCCTAATGACTTGGCAGACATCATCGGCGGCCAGCACCGGCGAGTACGAGGAGCTCTGCCGCCTCTTCAAGAACGGCACCCAGATCCGCAAGCCTGGAACCTGCGACCAGTACATCAAGTGCGTCAACGGCGAGGGCACCGTCCTTACCTGTACCTCCGGCCAGTCCTTTAGTCCCAGCAAGAACCAGTGCGTGGACACTCTGGCCAACAGCAACAAGTACTGTGGCAACCGGTGCGAAGGCAAGCACGACGAATGGGTGGCCGATCCAACTGAGTGCCACAGGTACTTCTACTGCTTAAATGGTGAGCCCCACCCGGGGATATGCCCGAATAGCCAGCACTTTGATGAGGCCAATCAGGCCTGCCAGCATAGCGTGGATTCGACGTGCGTCGATGTGAACAATATATGCGAGCTAGTGCCGAGCAAGACCAAGTTCCGGAAGGAGGATGACTGCGCCGAGTACTACGAGTGCAACAGCTCCGAGAGCCACACCAAGAGTTCGTGCATCACCACCAAGAAGCGACAGTACTTCGATGTGGAGAGCGGAAGTTGCGTGGAACCAAGCACGATCGAGTGCTCGGCCCACTCCAAGAGCGGCATCTGTTCCAAATCGACAAAGACGACGTTTGTGTCCGACAAGGCAACCTGCCGGGGTTACTTCTACTGCCAGGGGCTGTCTCCGGTTATTGATCTGGACCCTATGTGGATGCAGTGCCAAGAGGGATACTTTTTCGATGGAGATCTGCAGATCTGTGCCCCGGCCGCCCAGGTGGTGTGCGAGTACAACAGGTGCGAGGGACGCGGCACAATGCTGGTGGCCAGCAGCAGCAACAACTGTCACAACTTTATCCGCTGCGTCGACAGCAAGACAGTGGAGGAGGAGACATGTCACTTTGACCATTTCTTCGACGAGACCATCGAGGCCTGCACCCCCACGATCATCTACGACAAGTGCTGCGATGACCGTGACTGAGTCTTGTGATATTATTGGTGTTCCCAATTATATACTAAATATATATTATATTCTATGAATGGCAAAAACTAGACCAATGTTTTCCTCTTTTATTTACTAACGTTCTTGAAACTTAAGTTACTTCTGGCACAGAAGTACAAAAAATATTTCATACTTATCAAAAATGCTAATTAATAATATGTATTAATTAAAAAAAAAAATGCATATAATAGCAGTATTTCAGTTCAACAACTTCACTTAGTTCGGAAAAGTAGAACGCAAAGTTTCAGCTATTATAGGTCTATGTATCTTTCAGATAAAATGTTTAAACATTAAGAAGGTGGAATGTTCAAAGTCCCACTTCAGTAATTTATGGAATCCGCAACTAGCTTGGTTATCTTACTTTTTTCATTAACACTGACATCTTGCCACAAGCTGGGAAATTAAAAGGTGCATTTTATAAATAGATTTTGGGTTTTCACTAATCTAAAAGTAAGGTTAACATATAAGGAGAACGACGAAGCTGTCTCTAAATTTAGAAACAAGACAATTATTAATTGTCAATTAACCAATATCTGTATATGAACGACGTGACACTTTGAAATTATTTTTCTTTTACCATATAAGCTTGACAACATATTTAAATAAAAAATTTAATTTTTAAAATTGTCCAAATTTACCAATAAGTCTTTCCAAATTGAAATTAATGCTGATTTGGCTTATGGTTGCTTTTATTATTTTATTATTATATATAAGGTAATCTTGAAGGAGCCAAAACTTCTCAACTAAAATCTTAATTAACTAATAATAAAAAATTTTTTTAAAATTTAAAAGAGCGAGCCTTTAAAGTTTCTAAAGAATTGCAAACCATTTTAATTAAAAAATTTGTTTTCTCAATATGCAGAATTATTAACCTTATTAAAACTGGCTTCCAAAATTAATATAATGTTTTCCTGGCTTTGTTTTAAACAAATCACCTGCTAGGTATGATTATTTTTAGAAAAGAAGTATTGAAGTTAATGGTGTGTTAAAATTTTCACAATCCTATATGTCATCCGTAAGCTAGATCGATTTTTACTGAAATCAGGTTAAAATTCAAAATAACGTATAACGCAAAGCAGTTACGTCATTTCTGTTTGACTCGTAAAGAAAAAATAGCTAGCTTGCAGATCGATATCGATAAGTCGCCGCTTAGCGCGCTGCCGCGCTACGGTCACACCGAGCCCACCATTTTTTAAACAACTAACTGCAAGTGCTAAATGTTAGCGTCATTCCCGTGGTTCCTCGGTGTTTGTCTGTTATCTTGTTTTGCTTGTTAAATTAAAGGTGAGTTTGCCTTTGCCTGCACTCGTTAAACTTTGTAATTCCATGTCCATTTTAAGTAGATGTCCGGCGGGAACGAGGATCCCACCTCGGTGGCTGTGGCGCTGCGCGTGCGTCCGCTGGTGCAGTCGGAGGTGGATCGCGGCTGCCTGATCGCCGTGGAGCGTACCTCGCCTGGAGCACCCCAAGTAATTGTAAACCGGAGCGAGACGTTCACATTCAACCATGTGTTCGACGTGGACGCCACCCAGAGGGAGATCTATGAGAGCTGCGTGCTGGCCAAGCAGCGGAAGCTGCTGCAGGGCTACAACGTTACGATCCTCGCCTACGGCCAGACTGGTTCTGGCAAGACCTTCACCATGGGCACCAGCTACAACGGGGTGATGGACGACAGCGCGGGCGTAATTCCGCGCGCTGTCGACGACATTTTTCGGGAGATTGACGAGAGGCAGGAGGAGTACAGTTTCAGCGTCACCTGCTCTTTTGTGGAATTGTACCAGGAGCAGTTCTTCGATCTCTTCTCGCCGGGCAAGATCACAGTTGACATCAAGGAGGTCAACAAGCGGGTGGTAATGCCCGGCCTCACCGAGCTGGCGGTGAAGTCTGCCCAGGAGGTGACGGATTATCTGATGCGCGGCTCTTCCGGACGAGCAGTGGCTGCCACGGCCATGAACGAGACCTCCTCGCGTTCGCATGCCATATTCACGCTCACCCTGGTGGCCACCAAAAAGGACAGCAAAGCGGTGACCACCTCCAGGTTTAATCTGGTGGATCTGGCGGGCTCGGAGCGCTGCTCGAAGACGCTGGCCAGCGGGGATCGGTTCAAGGAGGGCGTAAATATCAACAAGGGCCTGCTGGCCTTGGGCAATGTGATAAATGCTTTAGGATGTGAGTAAAGCTCATGGACACTCGGCACCCTCTTACATATTACTTTCCATTTTTTAGCTACCAACGCTCCTGGTTACATACCCTACCGGCAGTCGAAGCTGACACGACTACTTCAAGACTCGCTCGGCGGCAACTCCATCACCCTGATGATTGCCTGCGTCAGTCCGGCGGACTACAATGTGGCGGAAACGGTGAGCACTTTGCGCTACGCGGATCGTGCGCTTCAAATCAAGAATAAGCCGGTGGTTAATCAGGATCCGCACGCGGCCGAAGTCAACATGCTCAAGGACATCATTCAAAAATTGCGCGTACAACTTCTGGGCGGCGGCAAGATGAGCTCCTCCATCACCAGTGCCGTGGGAGCCGCTGGCCTGGACCCCATTCCCCCTAGCGAACCGTTGGATAGGTCAGAGAATCAACGCCTGCAAGAGCAGGTGCGCAGCTTGCAGGAGCGAAACAGGAAACTGCAGCAGGAGCTCCACCAGTCTCTGGTGGATCTCACAGAGAAGGAGATGCGCGCCCACATTGCCGAACAGGCGCACGATGCACTCCGCTCCCACGTTCTCCAGCTAAAGGAGAAGCTAGAGCAGCAGCAGCAGAAACAGCAAGCAAGTTCCGGTAATGGAGGAGATGGAGACGAGCGGCTGCGGGAGATTAGCCAGCTGGTGGAGATGGTGGATAATCAGCTGCAGCGCACGCAGGAAGAGCTGGAATTGCATGACCAGGAGACACGCCACCAGCTTAGCAATGGGCATGAACCCAGCGATGAGGCGCACGAGATGCTGCATTTGCAGTCGGAGGAGTACACCGACAAGCAGCTGAACTTCGCCAGCGAGCTGAGAAACATCAACCGGCAGCTGGATCTCAAGCAGGAGCTGCATGTGCGCATCATGCGCAACTTCAGTAAGCTGGAGGCAACGGATGAGGATCTGAAGTTGCGTCAGTGCAACCAGAAGATCGAGGACCTGGAGGAGGAACGACGCAGTCTCTTGGACCAGCTGCGCAATATCAAAACCAAGGATTCCTCCGCTAAAATTGCCGAGGAGCGTCGCAAGCGACTGCAGACGCTCGAGCAGGAGATAGCCGATCTGCGGCGCAAGGTCATAACCCAGGCCAACATGCTAAAGATGCGCGAAAAGGAGCGCGAGAAAATCAAGAATCTGAGCGACGAGATCAAGATCATGAAGGAGTCCAAGGTCAAGCTGATCCGGACGATGCGCGGCGAGTCGGAGAAGTTCCGCCAGCTGAGGATGGTGCATCAGAAGGAGGTGACCCAGCTAAGGAGCAAGGACCGCAAGATGCAGTCGGAGATGGTGCGCCAACAGACGCTCCATGCCAAGCAGCGACAGGTGCTTAAACGCAAGTGCGAGGAGGCGATGGCCGCCAACAAGCGCCTCAAGGACGCCCTCGACCGCCAGGCATCCGCTCAGGCGCAACGCCAAAAGTCCGCCAAGGATCACGGAACCGCGGCAGGCGGTGCCAGCAGCGCAAAGGCCGATTCTTGGGTGGAACGCGAACTGGAGATCATACTCTCCCTTGTGGATGCCGAGCACAGTCTGGAGCAGCTGATGGAGGACCGCGCGGAAGTCAACAGGCACTATCACCTAATGGAGAAGCAAACAAGCACGAATCCCGCGGACGCCAAGGAGCAGGCCAGGCTGCTGGCCAGCCTGGAGGAGGAGCTTGAGATGCGCAATGCCCAGATCTCGGACCTGCAGCAGAAGGTCTGCCAAAGCGACCTGGACAGTCGCATTCGCGCCTTGTCAGAGGGTGTCCACAGCATCGCCGAGTCGCGTTCGGTGAGCAAGCAGCTGGTCAAGACCCTGGTGCAGCAGCGTAGGCAGCAGGCGCTCAGCTCGAACGAACAACGTACGGCACTAGACGATGTCCGGGCCCAGCTCCTGGAGGCCCAGCAGCTGCACGAGTCACTGGGCAACCGACTGAAGCTGGCCGAGGCGAAACACGAGGAACAGATGCTCAGCCAACAGCGTTCCTACGAGGAGAAGGTGGCGGTTCTACTGAGGGCCCCAGAGATGGAGGAGGAGGGTCGGCCGGCAAAAAGCCAAGCGGTCAAGTCAAAGCCTTCCTTCAAGACCGAAGATCTATATCAGGACTACATGAGCGATCTGAACGACACCCAGGAAATAGTCACCATCGAAAGCGATGATCCCGACTGGGTGCCGTCAAAGAAAAAAAAAAACAAATCGGTAAAGAGGGAATCACCTTTAGTTTTCCCATTATTAATGATTTTTTTTACAGCGATCACAGTCCACCTCCATCACGGAGTCGGCGGGGGGCGGAGGGCAGGAGGCAGCACAGCTCAATGGCACTGAGGTGAGCAATGGATCCATCAATGGATCCTCCCTCAACTTTACGGCGGCCCAGGAAGATGGCAAGGCCACCACCAGGTGCAAATGCCGCACCAGGTGCAAGGGCAAACGCTGCGGTTGCTTTGTGGGCCACAATGTGTGCTCCGAGAAGTGCTATTGCAAGGGTCATTGCCTGAATCCCTTGAATGTGCACCAAGAGCCGCCAGACACGAATGGAGAGCAAACCCAAAAGGAGAATTCCGACACCTTCATCTCGCCAGATCAACAGCTGGCCAAGGCGGTAGCCTCGCCGAAGCGACCGCATGACCAAAAGGACACAAGCACACCGCTGAGCGATGTGAACAATGCCGAGCAGGAGGGCCTCAGCGGCCCCAAGCTGGTCAGGTGGGTTCGAATCTCATTTGTTAATCTTTCTGTTCCATTCCCTAAAGGATCGATTTTTATTTTCAGAATGTCTGAGCTGTCCTTTGCCACGCCCAAGCGGAAATTCTTTTGAATTCCCAACTCATTTCAGCAATTTTATTTCTCTGTTAGCCATCGAATAAAATGGGTAACCTAATTATATGTTTTTGAGGCGTTATCAAATAAATAAAATAGCTGGAAATGAGTTGAAAAGTAAAAGGAATTTCCGTTGAGACTGCACTACTCGGGTGATCTGGAGCATTTTTACATTTATTTGTTATACAAAGTCATCGTCACCGATCATGTTTCGTATATTTACATTGTCATTCTATTTAATTAGATTATAACAGTTGATAATACAAATTTAAATACATATAATTTATAGCAGATGTTTAATTGCACCCACTTTAGCACAAAATATAATCGTTTGAGACGGGAGCCAACCACAAAGGATTAAAAAATTAGCTTTAAACATGCGTTTTCTTTAAACAACAAACTATCATCCGCTTGGGAAAGCCGCATAAAAAAAGCGAATTATAACAATTGGCTTCGATCTTTCAAGATTCGCAATGATTTTAATATATTAAACCTATTTTAATGATTAATTTTTGTGTTTTATTTAATCGCTCAAAGAATAATTATTATTAACACACAAACAACTATGATTTTTTTGATGAAGCAAAAACAGACAAACCCCAAAACAGATTAATTAATTATAAATACTTTTTTTTATTTCAATTTATTTTTCGCTCTTAAGACTCTTCTAAGACTTTTTATTGGAAAATCTATTGAAAAAAAATTGGGGCTCAGATCATTTTCAAACCGTTAAAACCGTTATTCTAATAGATTGGTGGTAGTTGGTCGGGATCACAGATCGATAACCAGGAAAAAACAATCGAATATTTTTCGATAGCCCTCTAGCGGGCAAACATGAGATTTTCAAAAACATCCTTTCTCGATCATAAATAATCAGAAGAAACCCAAAACGATACAATTTCTCGTATGAAATAAACATACATAAGCATTTGTTGTCACCACCATTAGCATATAAATTTTCCTCAAAAAATGCAGAAATTTTTAGAACAGTGCAACAACCCCCGCGTTGCAGTGTGACCATATGGCGCTGCCTGCAGAAAGCGTGCCTCCTGCCGAGCCGGTTTTAGTGAGCGACGGCCACACCGGCCAAACCATATAAACAATTTTACAATTTTGCAATTCCGAAATGTCGAAAATTCGAATAATAACGTCAAAATAATAAATGGAAAGCAGCACTGGTGGGAACAGCTTATGAGGCAGCCAAAACCCGATTATTGTTCTTTTCGAACAAGGCATAGTTCTGATCTAATACAGTTTTCCAACCACAACGTGCTTAGATTAGAGAAAAAAAAACGATAATAAAATGCAATGAATTTGAATATAAACCAATTTTGTATGTGTGCTGAAGGATCCGTGACTTTCAGCCGAAAGTTTGATTCGAAACCGTGAATTTGCCGAGTTTATGTCTGAGTTTTCGGTTACGTTTTTTAGGACGCTCATACATTTTGGTTTCCCGGCGACGACAGTTGCCAGTTGCCGGCGATGAAGCCCACCCAAGGCGGAGGCACTGCTGGCTCCAAAATGTCCGAGCCCATTGAGTATGTGACGCTGATAAGCGACGATTCCGACGGCGAACCTTCGCCCAAACGGAACGCAACTGCCCCTGTTGCTACATCCCAAAAACAGAAGCTGCCTGACGACGACTCCAACGATGCACCTGCTACCAGTTCCGCTGCGGATGAGCGGCGCACCAGCAGACGCAACAGGCCGAAGGTGGACTACAGCAACAGGCCCAGTGGCAGTGGAGAAGCTGCCCCCACCGGCGAGAAGTCCACCCCCGGATCTTCTTCATCGTCCAACAACAATCAGCAGGGAGACCGAAGCCGGAGTCAAAACCAAGCCCAAGGTCGGAGGTCGGAGGCGAACGCAAGTTCTGTTTCGGGACAAGCCACGGGAAATCCGCGACCGACACAGAATGGGGATGCGCGGGAACGGGACGTGGGCACGCCCACCGTTCTCTCCGGCCAGGAGGGCGCCGTCTTCCAGTCCCGCCTGCCCTTCAGCAAGATGACGCCCAACGAGGAGGCCTGCTTCCCGGACATCAGTCGGTCGGGCATCCTGGGTCACCGCGTGTTCCTCAACATACGAAACAGCCTGCTGCACATGTGGGTGGACAATCCCAAGGTGCAGCTGAGCTTCGAGAATGCTCTGAAATCGCTGCCACCTCCCTTTGACAGTGAGCCCGGCCTGGTGCGACGGGTGCACTCGTTCCTGGAACGGCACGGCTTCATCAACTTTGGCATCTTCAAGCGGCAGCGACCGATTCCCACGAAAAAACTAGGTAAAGTGATAGTTATCGGTGCGGGGATCTCCGGCTTGGCCGTGGCCCAGCAGCTGCAGCAGTTCGGCATGGATGTGATCGTTCTGGAGGCGCGGGATCGAGTCGGCGGACGCATAGCCACCTTCCGCAAGAACAGCTACATCGCCGATCTGGGGGCCATGGTGGTGACCGGTGTCTATGGCAACCCGATGACCATTTTGAGCAAGCAGATCGGCATGGACCTGGTGCCCATACAGCAGACGTGCCCGCTTTACGGGCCGGATGGCAAGCCGGTGCCCAAGGAGAAGGACGACGTAATCGAGCTGGAATTCAATCGACTCCTGGAGTCGGCCAGCTACCTGTCCCACCGCCTGGACTTCAACTATGCCGGCAACTGTCCGGTGTCGCTGGGCGACGCCCTCGAGTGGATCATCAGTATGCAGGAGATGCAGGTAATGCACAAGCGGGCTCTGCACATGCAGGAGATAATCGCGGCCCAAACGAAGATCATTGAGCATCGGCAACGCATCAAGTCGGTCAAGCAGACCATCGACACACTCCGAAGCGAGCATGCGGCGCTGGTGAAGCAGCGAACGCCTAAGGGCGTGGAGAGTGACCTAACGTACGCGCGCCAGGAGTTCAGCATTCGCAACACCCAGTTCAAGCTGGACGAAGCCGTCAAGCTGTTCGGCGAGCTCCGCGACGAGGACAAGCAGATGGAGACGAAGCTCCACGAGATGGAGCAGAACAGACCCAGGTAAGGGGATTTTTCTAGACACTAATTAATATATAATTATTAAATTTATTATTATTTATTAAAAAATTTATTTGTAGCGATGTGTACCTCTCCTCCCGGGACCGACTCATCTTGGACTGGCACTTTGCCAACCTGGAGTTCGCCAATGCCACCCGACTAAACAACTTGTCACTAAAGCACTGGGACCAGGACGATGACTTCGAGTTCATTGGGCATCACACCACCGTTCGCAATGGGTATTCCTGTGTGCCGGTGGCTCTCACCGAGAACCTGGACATCCGCGTCAATAGCGCCGTCAAGGAAATCAAATACGGTACCCATGGCGTGGAAGTGGTGGCCGAGAACCTGAAGACCTCCAACTCACAGATGACATACAAGGCCGATCTGGCAGTATGCACCCTCACACTGGGCGTCCTGAAAGTGGCCGTGGCCCACGAGGAGTCGCAGCAAAGTAATACCGTCAAGTTTGATCCTCCGTTGCCGGATTGGAAGCAGCAGGCCATACGCAGGCTAGGATTCGGGAACCTGAATAAGGTGGTGCTTTGTTTCGATCGTATTTTCTGGGATCCCAATGCGAATCTCTTTGGCCACGTGGGCAGTACCACCTCCAGTCGAGGTAAG